>JAQZBX010090404.1:0-12528 GCA_029593785.1 Cabassous unicinctus
TTATGAATTCCAAAAATAGATATTGGATTATGTTTGTAAACTGGTCTGCTCCTCTGGGCGTATTAGATTGGATTGGATTCAGAGATTTCACTTTCACTGATTAAATAATGATTAAGGTTTTGATTGGGCCACATCAGTAGGACATTGAGTCCCCGCCCCTTGGTGGGCAGGGATTCACAGAGATAATGACATGGTAGAGGAAAAAGCTGGAGTTTTGATATTGGAGCCCTGGGAAGTAAACACACAGAGAAGCAAATATGAGAGGAAGAAGAGAAGGTTCTCTTAGACACGACAGAGGTCCTGGGAAGAGAGATGAGCCATTTGCCTGACTGTTTACAGCTGGCCTTGTGCAGAGAGCAGAGCAGCTGAACCCAGAGAGAAATGAGCCCCGGGAAGAGAGGAACCCAGGAAGCAGACGTCGCAAGCCACCTTGTTCCAATACGTGTCAACAGACTTTGATGAGGGAAGTAACTTAGGCTTTATGGCCTGGTAATTGTAAGCTTCTAACCCAAATAAATATACCCTTCATAAAAACCAACAGATTTCTGGTATTTTGCATCAGCACCCCTTTGGCTGACTAATACCATATCCCAGCTCTTTTTCAGTTACTATTTGCATGGCTTATCTTTTTCTATCCTTTCATTTTCAACCTATTTGTGTCTTTGTGTCTAAGGTGAGTCCCTTGTAAACAACATATAGTTGGATTGTGATTTTTTATCCATTCTGCCAATATGTGCCTGTTTCAGTTTTCTAGGCTGCTCAAACAAATACCATGAATTGGGTCAGGTTAAACAATGAGAATGTATTAGCTCATGCTTTGAGGTTGGGAAAAAGTCCAAATCAAGACATCATCAAAGTGATGATTTCTTTCTGAAGATTGACGTTCTGGGGCTGGCCGCTGTTGATCCTTGGCACCTCTGTCACATGACAAGGCATATGATGGTGTCTCCTGGTCTCTGTCTTTTCTTCCACCTTCCTTTGATGTCCAGCCTCTTTATTCCTGTGGTTTTCTCTCTGTGTCTGAATTTCATTCTGCTTATAAAGATTCCAGTAGTAGGATTAAGACCCATCCTGACAGAGGTGAGTCACACCTTAACTGAAGTAACCTCACTAAAAGTTCCTGCTTACAATGGGTTCACACCCACAGGAATGCATTAGATTTAAGGACAAGTTTTTCTGGAGTACATACAGCTTCAAGCCACCACAGTGTGTTTTCATTTTATTTATTTATCTATTTATTTATTTGGTTTTTTTGTTTGTTTGTTTGTTTTTTGTTCTTTATTTTTACCACAGTGTGTTTTTTTAAAAAATATTTATTTATTTACTTTATTTTATTTATTCCCTGTCCCCCTACCCCACCCCAGATGGTTCTCTCATCTGTCTGCTCATTGTTTGCTTGCCTTCACCAGAAGACACCAGGAACCGATACAGGGACCTCTCACATGAGAGGTGAGTGACCAACAGCCTGAGCCACATCCACTCCCCGTGGGCTGCGGCAGCTGCTGCTTGTGGCATCTGCTCGTTGCAGTGAGGGCAGAGTCTAGCTCTTTACAGTGGGGGTGGTATCCAGCTCATTGCAGCAGGGGTAGCATCTGCTCATTTTCTTTTAGGAGACACTGGGACCTGAATCCAGGACCTCCTATGTGGTAGGCGGGCACCCAACTGGTTGAGCCACATCTGCTTTCCTACAGTGTGTTTTTGATTGGGTGATTTAAACCATTAACATGCAGTGTTAATACTGTATAGGCAGTACTTACTTCAGCCATTTTGCCCTTAGGTTTTTATATGTCATACTTTTTTTTGTCTCTCTTTTCCTTAATTGCAACTACCTTTTCTATTTAGTTGATCTTTAGTGATGTATCTGACTGATCTCTTTCTCATTTCTGTTTCTGCATATTTTTAAAGTACTTTCTTTTTGTTTTCCTGGGATTTGTATCACACAACCTATATCTATAACCCACTAATTTGAAAATATACCAACTTAGCTTCAATAGTATACACATTCTCTGCTCCCATATCCTTCTGTTTCCCCTCTTTATATTGTTTTTGTCCCACATTACCTCTTTATATTTTGCATGTCCATTATCAGGAGATATGATTTTTTCTAGTTCAATTGTATTCTGACTCTTATAGGAATTAAAGAGTAGAGTTATTTATTGAGGATACAGTACTAGTGAGTTTTGCATTTATCTTTTTAATTACCTTTACTAAAGATCTTCATCTCTTCACACTACTCCAAGCCACTATCTCCTGTCTTTTCCTTTCAACCAGAAGAATTCACTTTAACAATTCTTGTAGGGCTGGTCTTTTTGTTGATGAAATCTTTCAGTTTTTGTTTATCTATGATTATTTTAAGTTCTCCTTCATTTTTAAAGGACAGTTTTGGTTTTTTGTTTTTTTTTTAAGAAGGTACCAGGGATTGAATCCAGGACCTTGTACATGGGAGGCGGGTACTTAACCATTGAGCTATATCCACACCCAAAGACAGTCTTGCTGGATAAAGAATTTGGGGCTGGAAGGTTTTCTCTTTCAGTACCATAAATATATCATACCACTGCCTTCTCACCCCCATGGTTTCTGATGAGAAATTGGTGCTAATCTTAATGAGGATCCCTTGTATGTGATGAATTGTTTTTCTCTTGCTGCTTTCAGAATTCTTTCTTTATCTTTGGCATTTGACACTCTGATTAGCATGTGTCTTGGAGTAGATCTACTAGGGTTTCTGCTTGGAGTATTGTGCTTCCTGGACATGTACATTTATATCTTTCATGAGAGTTGGGAAATTTTTAGCCATTATTTCCTTAAATATTCTTTCTGCCTCCTTTCCCTTCCCTTCTCCTTCTGGGACACCCATGATGCATATGTTTGTACACTGCATGCTGTCACTAAACTCCCTGAGACTCTGTTCAATTTTTTCTATTCTTTTCCCTTTCTTTTCTTCAGACTATTTGATCTTGATTGTTCTGTCTCCTGGTTTAGTTTGTTGATTCTTCTGCCTGTTCAAATCTGCTGTCATATGCTTCTTGCTTACTGTGCCTTTCATCCCCATAATTTTTTTTATGTTTCTTTTAAAACTTTCAAATTTTTCTTTATGCTCACGCATCATCTTCTTAATATCCTTTAGTTCTATATCCACCATTAGTTTATTTCTATCCATATTTTCCTTCACCTCCTTGAATTGATTTAGGAGATTTTTTTAAAACTTGTTTGATGAATAGTTTCAAATTCTAAAGTTTTAATTGTTCCCCTGGCTGAGCCATAGCTTCCTATTTCTTAGTATGGCTTATAATTTTTTGTTGATGTCTGGGCATCTGATTATTTTGATGTGTTAACTCTGAAGGTCAGTTTCTTCCTCTTGCTTAGGGTTTTACTTCTCATTGGCTTTGTGTTAAGACTCTTCTTTGATGCTTGGTCCAACTTATTCTGGACCTTTAGAGTAGCCAATGTTTAACCGTTCAGATTTTCTCAGCTCTTCTGCACCTGATTCTTGCCCTGTATATGCAGTACAATTTTTAAGATTGCCCTTTTGTGTGCAGTTGCTTCACCTCCAGGAGAAAGCTTCCTTTCCTCTGTTCCTTCTCCAGGAATCTTGATCTGTTCTGTTTGTTTTTGTGTAGAATTTTCTCCCCAGCTCCTATGATTTTATTTAAATTCTCTTCCTCACTAGTGTCCCCTTTCCATTACACTTTTCACCTCTGAGACCTACCTATCCTGTCTTATAGCCAATCAGTTTCCCCCCTTTTTTCTTACTATGAGGCTTTTCTGCCTCCAATTTCTTCCCCATTAGTTTATCTTGCCCCAGGGAGCCAGATGAGGTCAATCCAGAAAGGTCCATTTTAGGTGCTACAGCAAACAGAGACTGGAATGAGTGTGTATACCTCTCAGGAATAGTTCTGCAGTGTTCTCTTTTTTCCTTGGGTTTATATGCGGCACTTCTCAGCTGCTTGTGTTCCACCTTGGGGCTCTGTGGACTTGGGTCCCTGCGTCTGGATATTTGTGGGGCTCTAACTCACTGTTGTGAGTCACTGTATGTTTTTCAGCAGTGATCCAGGCCATGTTGCCTCTGTGTGATTCTTAAGTTGCATGGGACCCAGTGAGAAGGAGGGGTCCTGCCTGACTGGTCTGGAACACAAATCTACCTGAGTTTGGTGTGTGTGTGTGTTTTTCTTTCAGCATTTGTGGATTCCTTCTCCATTCTCTATTGTACTCTAGAGATCCACACAAGTGGAATTTGTCCTTTTATTAGAGTGGAGACTTTTCCAGGGGATATCTTAATGGTGCCATGTTGATGACATCACTCACGTATAGATTATTGATATAAAGATACATTTGATTTTTAATTTAAGATTGAGTCCTGGAAATTTTGGAGCATTAACTCAAAGGACAAATAAGCATTTTTTAAATTAGAGAAATTGTAGGTTTACAGAAAATCATGCCCAAAATACAAAGTTTCCATATACCATCCTACTATGAACACTGTACATTAGTGTGATACATTGGTTACAATTCATGAAAGAACATTTTTATAATTGTACTTTTAACTATAGTCCATTGTTTACAATAGGATTCACTGTTTGTGTTGTACAGGCCTATGTCTTTTGTTTTAAATTTTTATTCTAGTAACATATTTACAATCTAAAATTTCCCCTTTTAATCACATCCAAATATATAATTCAGTGGTGTTAATTATGTTCTCAATGTTGCTACCATCACCATCAACCTTTACCAAAACTTTTCGGTCAACCCAAAAAAAAAACTCTGTACCATTTAATCATGAACTCCCCATTCTTTATTCCATCCTGACCCCTAGCAACCTGTATTCTAGTTTCTAACTCTGTAAATATGCTTATTCTAATTATTTCATATCTATGAGATTGGACAATATTTGTCCTTTTATTCAGCCATAAAAAAGAATGAACTTTCGATGCATGCAACAACATGGATGAATCTTGAAGACATTATGTTGACTGAAATAAGCCAGACACAAAAAGGCAAGTAAATATTTTGATTAAATATAAAAAGTGCCCTTATATGAAGTTGAATATCAAATTTTGTATTGTGGAGTTTGGTGTGTGTGTGTGTTTTTCTCATAAAATACTTATTTTCAGTGTCTTTTTGTGTGTGTATGGCATATAAATTTATAGTTATGCAAATACTTAAAGGTTTTTTCCTAACTACTTTTTGTCTCAACATTGTTTAGGACTTTCAGATGATAGTATGAACAGAAAAATTCCATATTTTATGAGGTTAATGCTTTGGTGTTTCAATTAAGGAGTAATTTGTAGAAAATGTTAGCCAATTTTAACTTTTTATTGACTTGTGACATTGTGTATTATATATATGTACATATATCTTTATAATATTCCTGAATTTAGGCATATAAGTGTTCTGGGTAAGTTTTAATATGTCAAAGGCCTTTAGATATTCTTGTAATAAAGGCAACACATTGTGCAACAATATTTATTACTTATTTGCCCATTTTGACTCTAAAATAGTCCATATTTTGGCACAACTTCCATTTATTAATGCTATAAAAGCAGGGAAGAATAATAAATAAATTTGTGAATCATGGGTCTGCCTCTGTCTCTTTAGGCAAGGTGATCATTTATTTTATGGATGGTAATTCCAGCAAATATTTCCTGCATCTGGCCTTGTATTCTTAATTAAAATCAAGTTTTATGGAGTACACTATTTTGTAATTTAAAAGTATGATCAAGGGAGTGGATGTAGCTCAAGTGGTTGAGTGCCTGCTTCCCATGTAGGAGGTCCTGGGTTCTATCCCTGTGTACCTCCTCAAAACAAAACAAACAAATAAATGAGAAAACCAACTCTCTCAATGGGGAGTGGTTGTAGCTCAGTGGTTGAGCACCTGCTTCCTGTGTATATGGTCCTGGGTTCAATCTCTGGTACCTCCTTAAAAAAAAAAGTATGATGAATATCAGTTGGGTTTGATTTTGGTCATGAACAGTAAAAGCTCCAATCAAGGAAGAACTTTATGGTTTCTACTAATTTATTTAATGACACAAGTGTTAGGAAAACCAGAATTCATTGATTCTCATATTTTTTTTAACCCTAACTATGGTTTTAATGATAAATACACCTATACTACTGAGAAAAATATTTCTACACTTCATGTATGCAAAATAGAGAGTTGATAGTATCAGTTTAAAATGATTTTTTACCTTTAGTTTCTGCCTTACATTTCAAATGGTGCTGATTTAGAAATTTGTAAGTATTAAATTTGTTTAAAAAAAACACAAAAACTTGCTCTAGTTTTGTGACCTGGTATATTTTTTAAATAAAATCATGAAAGCAGTTTTCTGCCTCACAAAAAAGTACTCCCCCCCTTTTTCACCTCTTTATATTGCTTTTATTTCCATTTATATTGCTTATTACCACCTGACATGATTTTGTATAATTATTTGTTTATTGCCTCTCTCTCTCTCCTACTAGAATATAATGTCTGGAATGACGGAGAATTGCCAATTTTGTGGATCACTCTATGCCAAGTGCCCCGCACAAAGTAGGAACTTAATGAATATTTGTTGGTTGAATAAATAAATGGGCATTTTCTTGGGCAACCAAAATCTCTCCAATTTTTTATATCTTGGGAGAAACTCCAAACCCTCCTGCTTATGAAAGGATAGACAAAAACAAAACAAAACAAAACAAAAACCTTTTTGCTGACTGTTTTCTAAATGGCTTTTATTTCATAATTGTAAAATTTAGAAAATAGATCACTGGATGAAATAGGTACAAGAAAATAGATCACTCTGGTTAAAATCAAGCATCTATGCCCAAACATTGGTAAACCAATAAATGCTCTTTCTTCCCCGTTCCCTTCTTGCTTACTCTCCCCACTTTTCTACCTTTCTATTATTGCAAACATATGTGGTATTCTGCATCTAATGCCCTAAGTCAATAGATGTCCCCATAAAACAAGAAAAGGCCATTATTTCTCAGTGCTTATTAGCTTGAAAATGCACTTTTAATTTTCCAGTGGAGAATTCATGAAGGTCAGTATTACACATTAACATGTCAACCTGTTTCTTCCAAATGAAAAGTTGAAATGGGAACACAAATTTATTTAAATTGGACTGTCAGTGCTACCCTGAAACTACCAATGACCATAAATAAGCACTGATAATAAACTTGAAATATATTAATATGGAGTACAATATATTTTAGGTAGAGAGGGTAAGTTTACTTATGAAAGGTATAAATGTAATCACCTGGGATAGAATCATTTTGTAAGAATTTGCTTATCATTTGGAGGGGCATCTGTAAAAAATCTGTTGTGCCCAGTGTTCCAGCTTTCTGGAAACTGTCCTCATTCTCCATTTTCTGGGAATTTGGGACTCACTCCCCAATCCATAGAAAGATGTAGTCTTCCTAAACTGTGACAACCCCACCCCCACCCCCACTCAGAGGTAGACACTCATCATGGATGCCAAGTTAGGCCAAAAGACTCCTTTCCTGGAGATCTGGGATTGGGACTACAAGATTTCAGGTTCTTTCCTAACCTAGGAAAGAAGCTGATGATAGATAGATATTTTCTGCCCCATGGACTGAAAAACAGACAGCCAGCATGCAGAGAAAGAGGAGAATTAAAGAGACTTGGAGGGGAAGCAGACACCTAAGATGGAGAGTCCTTCTGATTTCCCTTTTTTTTTAAAAAAATTTAATTTTCAATTTTTTAAAAGACACTTAGATTACATAAATGTTACACAAAAAAATATAGGGATTCTCATATGCCCCGCTCCCCACACCTCCCACAACCTCCCACATAAACAACATCCTTAATTAGTGTGACACATTCATTGCAATTGATAAACGCGTCCTGGGGCACTGCCACTTAGCAGGGACCGTAGTTCACATTGTAGTTTACACTCTCTCCCACACAATTCTGCAGGTTATAGGACGATATAAAATGGCCTATATCTGTCATTGCAATGTCATTCAGGACGATTCCCCAGACCCAAAAAAGGCCCCGTATTATAACTGTTCTTCCCCCTCCCTGCCCCCAGATCCTCCAGTGGCCACTGCCTCCACATCAATGTTGTAATTTCTTCCACTGCTAGAATCACAATAAGTCTATAATAGAATATCCGTAAGTCCACTCTAGTCCATAGTTCATTCCCCAATCCTGAGGATTCTGGGATAGTGATATCCACTCCACCTCTAATTGAGGGGGGTCTTCAATCCCATATAGCCGATGGATGGGACTCTCTTCCTTGCAGTTGTGGACTCTCTCGTTTCCTTTGTATGGTGGTTGTAAATCCTCACCTCCTTGTTAGTTGTCCTGGGTGAGTCCAATGAACTGGAGAGCAGGTGTTGCAACTCTGCTGAGGCGCCGGGCCCAGCTGGCACATGGACAGCCCAAAGATTCCAGTCTCTTGGACGTACACCTACAAACTCCAGCACCAAGTATAGGTTTAAATAGAAGGAACAGATGAACCATGTGTAGGGACACCATAATTGAGTCCAAATAGGGCCCACTGGCAAGGCACCAAACTCCGGAACTATCTGCCCTGATCATAGGACCTGGTTGTCTCCAGAGCCCTCAAGAGCCCCACTATTTGGGGTCTGATTTTCCTTTGGCGCTCTGGGCTTATAAATAAAATCTGGTAAGCCCAACATGGAGGCACCCATGCTAAGCACTACAGCACATTTTTATTTCCTGTAAATGTCTACCTGGCCCAGAAGACCAAATTTAAATACAACCAGATCTTTATCAATTATCACCAGCTAACTTCCTTGTTCCTATACCAACTGATTTCCTCATCCCTAAGCAACCACCTGCTCCCCACTTTGTAAGACCTCTCCCCCGCCCCCGCCTCCCAAGTAAAATGGAAAATAAATGTCAGCCAATCAGAACATTTCCTCACTTGCTTTTTGCCCTGGCCCTATATGAGTTTCTCCTTTCCACCCTCTCGGTAAAGCTTCCTTCTGCTTCCTGTATGGGATGCTGACCAATTCTTAATAAAAACTGTGAGAGCTTAAATAGCATGAAAAGATTTTCTTTTAACAAACCCTGGTTCCAACTGATCGCTGAGGTCCTGCTGAATCTCTGTGCTTGCGTTCTGAGAAACCCCATTCCTCATAATAAATTATTTTTCCTTTTCTTAATCTAGTCCATTTGAATCAGGTCTCTATAACTTTCCACTAAAATTCTAACAAAGACACTTTTCTTTCATAAGTTTTAGGCTTCTCAGGCTACCCCTTTCTCTCTAACTGCCCCTGAAGAATCTCAGAAAGACAAAGGAATTGGTATTTCTTCTTCCCCTACAATTGCAGAGAAGCAGACACTGTTCAGCAGTTTAAAGGTATTTCTGATAAAGGGGTGAATCAAGGATATTCACAAAAGTACCAATCTTACTTTTCTGTTCGTTTGGAAACTCATAAAAACATATAATCACATTCTGTTTTCTGTTATAAAATTCTCTTTGAAAGATATTTGTAGAAAGGAGTTTTTTTTAAAGACAGACAGACAGACTTGAGGAGAGATCATTGTTCCCTACAATTGAAAAATTCCCTACATGCAATTCTGATTGGTTATTTTACCTAATAATTTGTCACCTTGGTAAAACTCACATCTCTACTCTTTGAAATGTAATTAAATATTTGTGTAGTATCTTTGTTAAGCCAGAAGAGTTTTAAAATGACCTTCTTTTCCTTTCATGCACAAATGAAGAGCACATCCATGACTCTTTTGAGTTCTTTATTCAAATAAATAAGTGAGGGTTTTCCTCTCAACTGGGAACAGTCAGTGTTGCAACTGTTTCCCTTCAAATGATTGTTATTGGTATCATCCAATTTATTTTTATTAACTGGTCCCTAATACAAGGATAAGTATTTGAATTCTATGGGTCTTTATTTCCTATTATTTCTAAACAATAGTTGAATGATGAGTGCTATTACTTCTGTAGCATAGACTTCTGCTTATTAGGATCCTAGGGGGCTGAGCCTGACTGTTACTTGAAGAAAAAAATAATTTTGATTTTTGTGACCTCTTAGGGAAGTAGAAAACTCTCTGTAAAATCATTTTGTGAAGAAAGCAAACTCATTTTTGAATGACGGCATGTCTAAATAATATTTATATTGTCTGGTGTGCTTGAATGGTATCTCCTTGATTTTAGAGATTTGCCTGGTTCTAGGGTTGCTTGTGTGCAACTCACTTGACTTTTTGCTTTTTTTCGAAGATTTTCCCAATTGTTGGATCCTCAAGGTCACATATCTAGTACATGAGGAAGCCAGAATTCAAACCCAGGTTGTCTTATTCTAGTCACTGTGGTATATCTACTAAAGAATAGATGAGGAATGGGGTTGGAGCATAGGATCGAGGATAGGAAAGAGGTTCTTAGTGCAGTTATCAAAAACCAGTTCCAGGCTCTTCTTGTGCTTGGGTAGAGTAATATGGTTAGGGTGGCTTAAGAAAACATGGGCACAGTGGATACGATTCTTGTCTCATGTGTTTCAGGGGAAGTATTAATTGTGGTGTACCAGGAACCTTAAAATCAATTCCAAAAATCTTCTTTTACTTTCTTCCTATAGACCTTTGGGCCCTCCTGAAAATAGAATTCCTAGTTAACTTATTTTTCCAAAGTTCCCAAAGTAGAGCATGCCAATTGGTATCCCCTTCACCCCAATTCCTGGCATACATCCAGACAGAAATCCATTATTCTTATGATATATGATGTTATTTGCTCTTTAAAAACTACCAAAAATGTATGTTTTCAGTTCTTTCACCCCCAGGTCTTCTCAGTCCTTTTATTTCTTTCAGTAATCCTATTGTACCTGTTCCAGTTACAATTTCTTTGTAACAAACCAGTTTCAACTTAATGATGTAAAACAAGAACAACTGCTTTATATCTTTGGTTTCTATAGGTCAGCAATCTGTGAGGCTTCAGGGTCTCTAACGCTAGCTAGTGAAATCAGACAGTGGCTAAAGCTGTAACAGCAGATTGGGGCAGGGAAAAGGGAGGGCTGGAGCAGCCAGGGGCCCCCTTGGGACCACTCTCTCTTCACGTAGTTTCAGGGTTTCTCCATGTGGTTTTACTGCCTGAACTATTTTGGGTGTCCTCACATCATGATGACCTCAAGATATTTGGATTTTTCAATAGGGCAGTACAGGACTCCAAAGAAGAGTTTTCCAGCCCAAAGGACAGAAGTTGCATCACCTTTAATGGCCCAGCCTCAGAAGTCATACAGTTTCACCTCTCTTGCTTATAAGTGACACACAAGCCTGCCCAGATCTGAGGTACTGATGAGGTAAGCACAAAGTTCTAGCAGCATCAGACAATGTTATAATTTTTGCTGTAAACTGTCATGCATATTTTAAATAAGAGGAGAAAAATAGTCTGTTATATTTACCCAAATATTTTCCAGTTCTTCATTTCTGAAGTTCCAAGTTTCCCACCAATATCATTTTACTTCCTTGTGAAGAACTTCCTTTAGTAGGTCTTTTAGAGCAGATGTTTGGAGAAGTTCAGTTTTCATAACCTTTGCAGCAGTGCCTTTAGGATCTGACCTAGGTGTGCCACCAAGTGGCCAGGGTAGTGATCTACCCTCTAGTTCAGTTATCAAATCCTTTAGTAATGCTGTTTGGGGTCAGAGTCAGGTATGTGCAATTTGGGGGTGAGTGGGGGGTTCAAAAACAATTTTGTGGCATTATTTTCTTAAGCTCTATTATTTCCATGATCTCCTGGATACTTTCAAGCTCCTACCATATCCTCCATTCCTGGTTCTCTGGTGGGAAATCGAGAACTTTGTATTCCTTGCTCTTCTATGCACTTCACACACTGTGTCTGCTTTTGAGGCCAAACAGGAAAGACTACAGAAAGAAAAATAGCAACAGAGATTTCTCCCACACTCTTTGGCTATAGTTTCTCTGGTCATAAGGAATAGTTCCCTTGGAGTTTTAGGCAACTGACTGGCTGCTTCTGCTGTCACAAAATTGCCTGGAGGCTGCTGCAGGAGAGAATGGAAAAAAAGGAAAAAAAAAAACACACACACAAAAAACAGGGAATTTCCTCCACTCTTTCTGACCCATAGGGTCAGACCAGAAATAAAGGAGTCTTCTAGAAGCACTTTCTGTCCACACCCGTTGCACAGTTCTGGGTTTCAGGCTGCCTTTGAGTTCAGGCCAGGAAATACTGGGACAAACAGGAAACTCACCACTAGTTCAGTGGTATTTCAAGTTCAGGTTTCCTTCCTCAATTTGCCACTACCATTTACTTTTCAGAGTCCTCAGATAGTTGCTCTGTGCATTCTGTTCAGAATTTTTAGTTGAATTCAGAGGGAGAAAAAGGGTGGAGTGTGCTTTCTCCATCTTGACACTTTGCTTTGTTTAATCATTAATTTCTTCTTTAACTCCTCTTAGGCTTCCTTTTCCTTCCCATTATCACTTGAGTTAGTTCCTTCATCTGCTCTGTCATCAATGTTTGTGGAGCCTCTTGGCATTCCACTATAGTTAACACTATACCGTCCTATTGCTAACAAGATTTTTATTTTCCAATTTCATAAAGG
>JAQZBX010090405.1:0-12516 GCA_029593785.1 Cabassous unicinctus
AAAAAGCCTTATCTAGGAGTGTACAAACTTTGAAAGTCTTTTGATACATGGCAAACACTGAGAAACTACCAGGTAATTCAAATGCAAAATTTCTCAGAAGATGTTGGGGCAGAAATGATCACACAACCTGGTGAGGCATTTAGTGTAATGCACTTTATATGGGTTTAGAGGCAAGAGCACTTGGTTTGGCATCATGAGTGGAAAGAAAAGTCGAGTGTGGTAGAATGAATGCTGGATTTGGGGTCAGAGAGCTCTTTGAAGTCTCAATGCTACTATTACCTAGATGTATCACCTATGATATGCCCCTTATTTTTCTCTCACCTTCTATGTTCTTTTCTATAAAAATTGGAATCATAATGTATGCTCTGCTCATTATTAAGGAAGAGAATCAAATTAGACCTTTGAAAATGGTTTATTTAGTCTTTACAGAGCTTTAGGTCAAATATTAGTATATTTCCATCAATATTTTTTGCAGCAGTCCTCTGTGCCAGGCATTGGGCAAGGTTCTGGGAATCCAGAACTGAACAAAATAGACATGGGCATATTTTAAGGATCTTTCATTCTAGTGCAAGTATTACTGAGATATGGGATTATATAATTCATGAGGAGCTTTCATTATCCTGTTTGAGCCTTCAAAATTACTGAGACAGACAGGAGAGATCAAGTATAATAATACCAAAAAAGTAACATTCCTATTCCTTGACTGTAAAAGCAACATGTTAGATTGCTTAAATACTGCTACGTGGTAGAGTGGAAAGGAGGCCAAGGTGGGGGCAAGCAGAACTATGACACTTGAAGAAAATAAAACGCCTGGACATTTTTTTTTCTTTGTGATGAATATCTAAGGGTCACATGATCATAATGAGCTCCTTTCAGTTAGAGACAAGGTGGGTTTTGCTATCCTGATACTGTAAATTGCAAAACTAAAGTTCGTAATAACCATGTGAGCTTTCCTAGGTCACACACCTAATGAAAGGCAAAGCAAGGATTGGATTCCAGCGTTCACTGTTTCCAAAGCCTAGACTATCCCATTTGTACCAGACTCCTCCCACCATGCCAAATGGAAACCACCTCCAGGAGAATCTTGCTTCAGTGCTGAAAAGAAACAAACCTAGCTATCCCACTGAGCCCCATCTCACCGACAACTCCTATTTCTGACTCTGCTGTGTCTATGAATGGTTCCAAAACCCTATCTTAAATCATCAGACTCAAAATCAAAGTTGACTTTTCCTTCTTTGTCACACTTTACGAAATAAGTTGCCAATTCTCATCTCTTTCATTTCTACAATGTTTTAGTTCCTTGCTTCTGTGTCGTGTTTTTTAATTATTATTAGAGAAGTTGTGGGTTTGCAGAGTAATCTTGCATAAAATAGAGGATTCCCATATATGACACTATTATGAACACCTTGCATTAGTGTGGTACATTTGTTACAAGTGATGAAAGCACAGTTTATAATTGTACTATTAACTAGAGTCCGCAGTTTAACTTAGGGTTCACTGTTTGTGTTGCGCACTTCCTCGGATTTTGTTAAAATTTTTATTCTAGTAATATATATGCAAACTAAAATTTCTCCTTTTAACCACATTCAAATATATTATTCAGTGCTGTTAATTGCATTTACATTGTTACGCTTATCAACACCACCATCCATTACCAAAACTTTGCCAACGTCTCAAATAGAAACCCTTTTCCTTTTAAGCCTTAAATCCCTATTCCGAAGGCCCCTCCTAGCCCCTGGTAACCTTTATTATAGATTGAGTCTATGAGTTTGATTATTCTAATTATTTCATATCGGTGAGATCATACAATATTTGTCCTTTTGTGTCTAGCTTATTTAACGCAACATGATGTCTTCAAGTTTCATTCATGTTGTCACATGTATCAGGACTTAATTTATTTTATTAAGTAATTTTATATTCCATTGTGTGTATGTACCACATTTTGTTTATCCATTCATCAGTTGATGGACACTTGGGTTGTTTCCAGTTTTTGGCAATTGAGCAATTGTGAATTTCTGTGTAGTTTCGACTTGCTTAAATCTTTCACTAATAATTGCCAAAGTTCCCAACTGCCAGCTCTGGCTTGGATCACTCACCTGTCTAATCTGTCTTAGTTTGCATTTCCCCAGTAGCAGAATCTGAGACAAGGATTCGGGTGCTGGTACTTTAATTGGGATGTGTTCCCCAGACTCACTAGTCGGTTTGTGAGGAAGTGATTCCATAAAAGGAAGGAAGCCAATAAAAGAACTGTTATCAATCAAGTTACTTCTGTGGACAACTGAGGCCTAATCTTAGTGGGGAACCCTAGGGACCTGTGTAGAGCATCTGCTTCAGAGTTCTTCTATCTCAAGGTCAAAGGAGCTGGTCTATTCATACACCATCTCCTATCACTCATTGACCTAGAGCTACTCTACAGGGGCTTTAAGTCTTCAACACTTTCTGCCTGCAGTGCTAGTAGAAAGAGCAACTTCTTGCATCCAGAGAAAGCTTTCAGGCCAAAGGACCCAGATCTGACAGTAGAAAGTCAGGTCAGAGTGCACAGAAAAGATACTGGCCAGGGGAACTGGCTGGGTCTGCTCCATCAGCCTATACATTGTTTTCAAGGTGATCTTCATTTTATATGTAGCAGTTTGACATTATTGATGAATTTCAAAAAGAAATATTGGATTATGTTTGTGAACTGGTCTTTTCCTCTCAGCATATTAGATTATATTTGATTCAGAGATTTAGTTGATTAAATAATGATTAAGGCTTTGATTGGGCCACATCAGTAGGGTGTTGAGTCCCGCCCCTTGGTGGGTGGGGACTCATGCATAAAAGACATGGCGAAGGACAGAGTTGGAGTTCTGATGCTGAGTTTTAATGTTGGAGCCCTGTAAGTAAGCACACAGAGGAACTTGGTTGTGAAGGAGGAGAGAAGGCCCCGGGAAAAGAGTCAAGCCATTCGTTCGCCTGATAGTCTACAGCTGGCCTTGTGCAGAGAAGCAAGCCTGAGCCCAGAGAGAGACAAGCCCCATGAAGAGAGGAGCTCAGGAAGCCAGAACCCTGGCAGACATCGGCACCCATATTGCTTCACCATGTGGCCATAGACTTTGGTGAGGGAAGTAACTTACACTTGATGGCCTGGTAAAAAAGCGTCTACACCAAATAAATACCCTTTATAAAAACCAACTGATTTCTGGTATTTTGCATCAGCACCCCTTTGGCTAACTAATACAGTATACGTCTTTGCTAAAGGAAACTACATTAGGCTACTGTAACTTCAATGTCTTTTCTCATGCCTTTCCCTTTTTTCGAATATTGTTTTCATACTTACTGTACTCCCAACTCCACATAATCAAATGAGTCCCCTTCTTCAAGTTCCATGTTATAGGTATTTGTGAATATTATTATCTTACTTTATATTACAGCTTCATTTCACCCAGAGGCGCAGTGCCCGGGGAATAGTAGAGATGAAATAAATTTTTGTTGACTCATTATCTGAAAGCATACCAACTTGTAAACTACTCATGTTCAAAGAAAAGAGAAAAATATTCTAAATATTTAACACTGTGAAATTATTCTATACAAACTAGATTTGTTTCTAGCAATTAGTCCCTAAGATCCAGTGAATAATAGCAATTTGGTCAATTACAATATTTAGTATTTCCAAATGGCTTTCTGTGATGAAGATTAGACAAGTGATACTTCTTAAAATAAAAGACTCTTTGGTATGTTTGTTTCCTATTGCCAATGTAACAAATTAGTACCAATGTCGTGGCTTAAAACAGCACAAATTTATTCTTTTATTGTTCTGGGTGTTAAAAGTCCAAAATAGGTCTCACTGTACTAAAAGTGTCATCAGAGTTGCCTGCCAGCCTGCCTCTCTCTCTCTCCCTCCCTCCCTCCCTTTCTTTCCTACATCTTTCTAATTACCTCTTCAAGGTATTTTATTTTATGTTTGTTTTGTTTTGTTTTCTTTGTTTCTTTGTTTTTTAGGAGGTACCAGAGATTGAGCCTGGGACCTCATACATCGGAAGCAGGCGCTCAACCACTGAGCTGCACCTGCTGCCCTGCATTCCTTTCTGAAGCTCCTATTGGAGAATCTGTTTTCTTGCCTTCTTCGTCTTCTAGACTGTTCTCCTTTGTTGGCTCATGGCCCCCTTCCATCTCCAAAGCTAGAAATGGCCAGTTCGGTCTTACTCACATTGTATCATTCTGACACTGACTCTTCTGCCTCCATCTTCCACATCTAAAGGCCCTTGTGATTATACTGGGCTCACCCAGAGAGATGACCCAGGATAATCTCCCTATTTTAAGATCCCTTGTAGCTACCTAAAATCCATCAACAACCATAATTACCCTTTTCTATTTAACATAAGATATTCACCGGTTTGGGGGATTAGAATGTGGCCATCTTTGGAAGGCCATTATTCTGCCTGCCACAATAGGGTTTTCTTACTCCCCACCCCCCAACTCAATAAAATGGTCCTATTTGTTTGAGATTATCCTGTAAGATATTGAAGATGTAGTACAAATGCCCTTGGCACTAGAGATTGAATTATGGCTTTAAAAAATGGAGTCTCACAAAATGACAAATACTGTATGATTGTACTTTTATGAACTCAATATTTTGTGTAAACTCTTGGAGTTAATAATTAGTATATAGGTCATTGGAAAATAGAAGGAGGGTAGAGAATGGAAAGCTGAGGGCTAATCTGTGCAGAATTGGTAAAGTGGTTGTTTGTAAATCTTTGGAAATGAATAGAAATGGTTAAAGCACAACATAGTGTTTGTAACTAGCAGAGCTATTGTATGGGTATGGCAGTGGTTGAAAGGGAAGGACTAAGGACATTTATATTACTAGAAGGAAAGCTAAAAATGTAATATGAGACTGTACAACTTAGAGAAACCTCATGTGAAATATGAATATGGATGATATTACATATTGAGACTGTTTTTACAAAATATAAATACAAATAAACTGGAGAGACAGAAAGAGAATAGCAGCTTCGTACAGCAGGGAAAGCATAGAGAGAATGAGAGGTGATGAGTTTTTTTCATTTGTTTGTTTATCGTAATTATTATTGGAATAATGAAAATACTCTAATAATGATTGAAGTGATGAATGCACAAGTATGAGATTATACCAAATACCATTGTACACTTTGTATGGATTTATGCTTTATTAATAAGTATCAATAAAATAGATTTGTTAAAAAAAATGGAGTCTCGTCTCTTATAATATGGTGATTCATTTTGCAACAGAAAAATAAATTTAAAAATTAAGAATTTCTATGTTCATGCATAATATTTTCATTACCCTATGTTCAACTATTGGCCTACTTTTAGCATTTCTAAAATAAAACTTGTCATTTTGACAATTATAAAGTAAATTACTTATATTGACTACACTGAGCAACTGAAGCTATTTAGCTTATGGAAATCTTTGTCATAGAGAGGGGCTATTACATTTGTACTTGATTCCATTAGTGGTTAAAGGACATTAGAAGCATATGCTGCTCATCAGTCAACTGAGTCCTTACAGAATAATTTGATCATGCTCTGTGTTCCAGAAATCAAATCATAGGATAAACATGTAAATTGAACACAGGAAGGGAATGTATACTGTAGGACTATTTGAAAATGTGGAGAGAGTCTCCCATGAGCTCTTGGTTTCTCTTGGCAGGAGGTTGCTGTCATCAGGGCCTGCCTTTGTTAGGCCTTGCATCCTCAGTATCCACGTCTACTAGTCACGATTTAGCTTCTCTGGTTTTCTTTTGCTGCACTCTCCTTCCCAACGGGGCCTCACACACTGTGTTTTCTGAGGTGCCTGCCTGGGTCTCCAGATCACCTGACCATTGTTCATGACGGACGCTCTTCTCTCAGTCAGTAGTGACTAGTTGGCAACTTCTTAACGTAGTTCTGTTTTTCCATTTGTTTGGTTCTAGATCATTGCTAGTTACTCAGGAAAACTAATCCATGAAAATGGAGTAATAGTTTTTCCTGTTCTTTTCCCCTCTCACAATAGAAAGAATTCACATTGTCTGCTGCCTCCTGGTGAAGTATGTTTGTAAAATGATTAAGCCAGGTTTCTCAACCCAAAATATTCGTACTTAAACAGCAGTGTTGGTGTGTTTTCATCTTCAAGGTGGTCACTTTGAGAACACACTCTTTCATTCCAGTGATGCTGACATTCAGGGAACATCTTCAATCACGTGTTGTTTACCACTTTTTGCCAAAATAGTTGTTTTCCTTTCAGAATTTCAGTCCATTTTTATAGCAACCTCAAATGCTTTCTGAAATTAGGTACAATATAACATTTATAGAAATAAAACCAACCCTAATTGACAAAGCTCTTCCACCATTGAGGATATTCCAAATGAGGCTACCTTGGAGTTCCAAACATATTTTAGAATATTCAAATGTTTATTTACCCACATCAAAGTTTTGAAATGTTTTCAGGCATGATTACTTACAAGTAGGTAGATGATACCTTGAATTTCACAATAAGAACAGCAAATCTTACAGAATCATGGATATTTGCCCATTTGAAAGTTAGTATGTTGCTTTAAAAGTTGAAACTTAAGTATCATGTTAATAATGATTGAATAGATATTTACATTAGCACACATAGATAATGCATTTAAACATGAATAAAAAGCATGTGGGAGTAAGAATATGAGCTCATGCCAGTACTACGTATACATATAAATTTGACCCTAAGTTGTAGCAAACTAATATTAATCATTGGTGAAACAATTTTCTAATTCTTTATTGTCATACACACATACCATATTTTTCATTATTGTACATTAAATCGCTTAGCTGGTTTATTCTTCTACAAGAATTAAAGCGTATTTAGAAGAAAGAAGAAAAAAGACAATAAAAATTGTGAAAAAATAAAAGCTCATTTAGGGAAGGGAGCATGTCGGAAGAATCATTTTATTCTGCAATCACTAACTTTTGTCTAATTCGAATGAAATCTTTTCAGTTACAATATTTTCAAATTCATTTTTGCATTTAATTTTCACAAAAAAACTGATAAGTATTTAATATTATTCCCATTTAATGAATTAGGAAACTGTGACTAGACAAGATTAAGTAACTTACCCACAATTATTTAGCTGGTTAGTGTCTACCATGGTGTCTTCTTCATAAGAGGAGCTAAAGAATTTTGTTGAGTTGAATTAAACTGAATGAGCAGAGTTTGGTTTTTGAATTGCCCCCTCTGTCATGAAAGCTCCTTTTTTGTCTTTAATAAGTCTATTCTTCCAGGTCTGGCTAAAAGCCCAGTTTAACAGGAGCCCTCAGGTACATTCATTGTCTTCTTTATTTGCCTTTGTTGGAAACACCATTCATTCAACAATATGTCCACCAAGCATACTCACAAGTGGATGACTTTTCTTATGCGGTTTTGTGATTTGTATTAAAAAAAAAAAAAGGATTTTCTTACTAAAATTTGGCATTGTGAGTCATCTCATCGCCTTTCCTTTAAATATGAAATAGCTCCGTGAATATAGGAATTTCAAATATGCATGCTCTGGAATGAATTATAAATTTCTTGCAAGCAGGGATTTTGTTAATATTCTACCTTTGCCATAACATGATATTAGTAGCTACTAATGCAGAGCATGTATTACATATTTGGTATCACTCCCCTCTTTATAACTCACTTTATTTTTGCTGTAATTTTTTGTAACATTTGCTAGCATTACAATATGACAGATCCACATAAGTACATTTATTTATTAAATTTATTCTCTTTAACAACATTGTGAGATATGCATTACTACTGCAATTTTGCAGTGTGGAATCTGAGCTAAGAGAAATTAAGCAAATTACCCAAGGGCTCACAGCTAGTGTCTGACAAAGGCAAAATTCAAACCTGTTCTGTCTCCAAAGATGGGTTTAATTCCTTTCTGCTGTGGTACGCTGCTTGCAATTTTCCGTGAGGCTAGCACAGCACACTGTGTTGGGCTGAAGCATGTTTTGCAGTGAGGATACTAGAGTAAATGAGACAGAGGATGACAAGGTGGTACTGCAATATCTACCAAGCGGGCTTCTTAGAACCAAATAAGCTTTCCGACTTAGAAGCCTATCTGATTCTACTAGAAGGATATAAAACAGGAACCACTACTTACCAGCCGCAAGTGTCCTTCTCCCTTAAGAACCGTCCTCACTGCAGTCTATGTGGAAGTCCCCTCATCTATCTAGGGGATTATACTTAATCCACCCCACCCCCAAACCATGGAACCAGAATCATAGTGGACAAGCGTGAGAATCACCCGAGCTTAACAGCCTCGTTCCTCAGTAGCCAGTATCTCTTCTATCAAATCTCTAGTCAGAGCCTTTGTGAACATGCCCAGTTACAAATCATCACATTCAGGGCAGCTCAAAGTTATGACATCCACATCAGGCATTTACAGCCCACATGTAGTTTACCCATCAGGGCTCATTTTTATCATAAGTAGTGTGCCATTATAACATGTTGGACATACCACATTTACGTGTTTCCAGGGGATCAGAGCTAGAAAGTTAACCAAGTATCAGCTTCTAATGCAGAAGGGAAAGGGGTTTTGAGAAACCTTTATGCAAAAGAATTAAAGAGTATAGTTCTTGAAAAGTTGATTTTGTAAATAGTTCTGTTATTAAAGATGACAAGATTTGTGTATGACTGCAAACGTGGGTGATTGAAATGGAATGAGGTGCATTAGAACCATCCACATGGACTATTTTGAAAGGAAGGGAAATGAATGGGAGGTCTGCAGATGACTATGGCGTTGAGAGAAGATGGGTGATGACATCTGATGACATGAGCTTCAAATGAACTGGGCTCATTGAAGGGAGAAGAAATCAAATTATTTGGAAGTAATCCGGAGCAAGGAAAATACTCTAATGCCACTCTCTAAATTTATTCTCATGATAATTCTTTGAAGTGTTCTGAAATAGGCAAAGATATTCAATGGTAAGTACCAAGCAATCAAAACTAACCTTAAAAGTTACACATGAATTTATATATATTGCTATGTTTGTGTATGTGTGCCCAATACAATTTCTCCTGATGACTTGTGAATGTAGCTAGAATTTTTTATAAATGAATACTACGACAAGCTCACTCCAGATATTTATTCTAAATATCTTCGTATGAACGCAGGGAATAATATGGTGCAGCTTTATTAGTGGATTATTATTTGGGGAGATCTTTCTTTTGATAGCATAACAGAAATGGGCTCAATTCTAAATCTTCCATTTATTAGCTGCATGATCTTGGGCCAATTATTTTACTTCCTAAGGCTGTGACTTGTCTACCAATATTACCTGCCTCATAGGATTGTAATCAGATTAAATGAGAATGTACATGTAGAGGTTAACACAGTGCCTGGTACTAGGGAATGCTTAATAAAGGTTAGCTATTATCATTATTATTGTAATTACATTAAAACACATTTAAAAACAATGTTTAGTTCGCCTATTAGGTTAATGGATAGAGTTAAAATAAAGTAAAATAGGGAATATATATTCGGTTACTTTCTCAAATAAAACATATGTAATATTATAATGATGAGAGTCCCGTGAGATAGAAGAAAGAAAATAAAAGACTAAAAGCAGAAGACCATTCATGCCCTTGACTTTAATGTCTTACCTTGTCCCTGAATCCTTTTGTAATTTAGCTTGACACAAAGAGAATCTTTCCTTACTTCATTACCATTGAGATACTATTAAAAATCATTTCTGTCCACCCCCCCATCCTAAAGGACTCTAGGGTATAGCTGTTGCAAACACTTGCACTTTGTCTTATTATAGAAAACACAGGAAAAGCTTCTTTTAGTCTCAAACTCAATTCTGAATCACTGGAAAAGGATTCTGATTGCCAACTACACTAGGAAAACCTCATCTCTCTGTTAGCCAGCATTGCTTTTCATTTCTAAAATATGCACTTTTAATTTGGTGGTGATATTTAGCAATATTGCAATCTGTGGTGTCAATGTTTACGGAAAAAACCTCCAAATGATGGTTAAAGGAGCCTCATCACACTTGGCACACATCTTTTAAAAATCTGTTTTTTTTTCTATCACTGTTTCATCTCAAAGATGCCTATAACAGAGAATGAGTTGCAAATTCGACTATCTTTGGCATTTTGGATAAGTCACTTAATCTTTCACGTCATTTCTTCATCTGTAACAACAGGATGAAAAAGCCTACTTCTGAGAGTTATTCTCAGGGTTTTAATTAAGTAATGCATGTTGAGTTGCTTCTAGAGTGTTATTACAGAGAAGGTCTCAAAAAGTGCCTGATACCTCTCTTTTCTGACAAAGATCTAGTCCCTCCCAAAAGTTTATCTGTTTTAGTGTTTAGTTAAACACTAAACTTATCATTGAAGTTGGTAAAATCAGTTAACTGGCATTGTTCTAATGATGTTAACATTGCCATTTTTTGCTGGATAAATTGATATATAGCGTGTTGTTATTCCACAGTTCAATTTATACAACAATTCAGTTTAACTCCCTCTACCAGTATTCCATCTACAGCTTCTGGAACAGTATACACAATTTTTGGCAGATGTTGGCTAAGTGCATTATATAAAGATGTATTATTTACCAGATCAAAGGTCAATGTGTTCATGATTTAATATGGCAAGGGTTAGACAGTCCAAAAATGGCTGCGAGTTTCCGAAGTGACATACGTTACTGAAATAAAACAGTCATTTCATAATGGATAGCACATCAACTGTGTAACCAAACATATTTATAAGATTTACATGGCATAGCTCATCAGTGAGGCCCTGCATAAATCTACTGCAGGACTAATTCTCAGATTCCATCTTGAAGTACATCAGCATTCTTGTCTCCTTTAATAAGTCTTTCTCAACGACATTATCACAGTGTTGCTCTTGGGACTGAATGTCCTTATGTGGTAAAACATTACATTTTCTGAAAGATCCTTTATTATATCTATGGAGTATATTTTTCTATTTTGATCTTCAGATGGAGTAATTTCTCTTTAGTTTTTTTGGTGTATGTTCATGGCAAAACTACTGTCATCTTTATAGTGAGGTAAAGGTGAAACTAACTACTATGACATGGACACTGCATCTCAATTAAGGAATATTATATTATCGGTGTGTGCTATCACCATTGGATATGATGGTTTTATTCTGATTTATTAATGATAGATTGTTTTTATTTTTTTTTATAAGAGTTCTCTTTCCTAAAGCATTGTAGAAGGATTTCTTAGTTTTGCTAAACTTGATAGTGATAATAATACTGATGATAAAACTACTAATAGTAGTTACTATTTTCTTAATATGTACTAGTCCCAAGCACTGTGCTATGATTTAATTAGCTGATCTCATATAATCATCACAGAATCATGCAAGGTTCTTTATTGCCTCATTTTACAACTAGCAAATCTGAAGTCCAAGCCAAGAGACCAAGTTTCCATTGCAAGTTTGAGATGAATACGTTCATTGGTTCATTCCTCTATTCAACAAATGTGTATGGAGTTCCTACTATGTGTCAGCAATTTTGCCAAGGATGGTGAATAAGAGGCATTTAACAAGAAACACATCCTCCCTACTCTCAGAGAGCTTTTAGTTCAGGAAAAAATTTAGCAATTAACCAAGACATAAGAAAGATGTGTGATATGTGTTTTGATATGTCTAGTCACATACTATGTGAGCATATGGCAAGGAGCCATAGCCTGGGTGGAGAGAGGGCAGGGAGGTCATCCCTAAGGAAAAGTTAACCAGGAAAGTAAAGGTGCTCAGGTGTTGCTGTGGAGCTAGGCATATATAATAAGCTAGTGCTGATGCAGGTGACAAGGTCTTGCATAGAGAACTAAGTCACAGGGAGAAATTTAACTTATATTCTAAGGACATATTTAATGTAGAAATGCTGCATTCAAAATAGGAATCATAATCTAGGAAACAATCTTAAATTTTCATATTCCAATCACTTGATGATTATTATAGTTAGTTTATTTTGAATGGGCATTTCCTATTGCAGGGTTAAAATCACTTACCCAGTTGACCTTTCACAAACATTTCTAGATTACTTCTTTTATGATAAGTAAAGGAAGAATGTAAAGTTTCCTGTAGTATTTTGCAACAGCTTTCCCCCAAATTTGGAAACTTGACTAAAGAAAGCCAGCCTTCTCACCTGCATCAAATAGCTTTATACATGCTATAGTGGAGCCAGATGTAGATTCAGTTCATTTCACAAATATTTAATTTCTACAGAAGAAGCCTATGTAGTTGGTGTGTTGGGAAGTGGTCTTCAAACATCTTTTGTTTGCTTGTTTTTCAAATTGATTTTATTTTATTTTTTAAATAGCTAATATGTTCAGGTGGCTCAAAACTCAAAGAGCACAAAGGGTATAATGTACCAAGTCTCCCTCTCTCGCATATCCTCCAGCTCTGCAGTTCCTCTCCCTGGAAGATATTTTCCTGACATGGCCCGGGCACATGCTGGCAAATACCCACATGTGTTTGTTCTCTTGTTCTACACAAATGGTAGCATGCACTGTAAGCTGTTG
>JAQZBX010090406.1:0-12518 GCA_029593785.1 Cabassous unicinctus
AAAAAAAAAAAAAGAGTAACCACCCCATCCCGGTACCAATTTGAGCTTGCCAAGGATCAACCCCCACTACAATTGACCCCAAGGTCTCTGAGAACATACAAAGAGGTTTTGTAAATGTTCAGATTCCAGATATTTGACACAAATCAAAAATAGTATGACCTTCCTCAAGTCAAGCATACTAGGAAATAGTCTGGCAAAGGAATCAAAGGATTGCAGACACATCATATAAGGATTCCACCATATATCAGGGAACAATCTTTTGAATATGTTATAATTCTTGTTCTCTCTGTAAAAGACTCTGTAGAGAGTTGATTCTAATTTAATAAAAAATAGTTGCATTTGTGTGGAAGTGAAGGACCGCAAGTCTTATGAGCAGGTTTGTTCAAGAACCCTACACTGCCAATACCAAGTCCCAGCATTTTGCCAGGAAGTGACAGCCAGAGCTGCCCCCTTTGCAGCCCAAACATGGCTTTGTTTCTTCTGCCTACCACTAGTCCCTGCCCCAAGCCTGCCCTCTTGCCTCACAGCATCCCCTGCTGATTTCTTAGACTGGGCCTGTGACACATATGAGAATCTTTGCTCTCGCACCCATGGCCTGCACAGCAGAGCAGACTAGCATGCTTGCCTTCCACCTTCCATGCTCTTGGTTTTCAGTTTATCCTTGCTTCTCTGGGATCATCGAGGCTCTTCACCAGCCCAGTCTCCTACCCACACATTACCTTTTCCTGTTCTTTCTTCCCTTATCCTGTCACCAGACTTTCCACTGGACCCAACAGCCTATGAGGCAGATTGTAGGTCCCAGCAGTAAATCTATACTAGCTCCTTCTCCAGTATTATCCCCCCTTCCCTTGCCCACTCACGTTCCAGGGTTTTTTCTTGGGGGAATTTGCTGCTTCCTCCACTGTGGGAAGTGGTAGAGCAAAGCTGTTACGTTTTCAGGCTCACCTGAAAAGAATTGAAAAAGGTGCTCAAAAATATTTGTGCTTGTACATGAATGTTCATAGCAGCATTATTCACAATAGTCAAAAGAAGGAAGCAACTCAGATGCCCATGAACAGATGAATGGATAAACAACATGTGGTGGGTCAAAAGAACTGCTACAGCAAATAGAGTGAAGAGAGCTTTTTTAACAGTATAACAATTTTCGAATTGGGCAACACCAAGTAAAAGCAGGTGTTCCAAAGCAGTCAGGAGACATTGGGAATTTATAGCCCTCCACCCCAAAAAAGGGACTTGGCGGCTGTCAGGCGAGTTCTATTCTAGCGGCTTATTAGAACATCCAGGCAGAAGGAAACTTGTCCCTCAAACTGACTGGGCAGAGCTTAGGCCCCTTTTTGTCCTATTTCCTGTAAGTCTCGTTCTCCAAACTGTCCATCTTGTGCAACTTCTTTACCAGAGCCATTTTGTAACCCAGGACCTGAAGTTCAGTTTAGAGTTCCTTTAGCAGGTGTATCCATACAAAGGAAACTTATTTAGCTATACAAAGGAATAAAGTACAGATTCATGAAAATGTTAAGGGAAAGAAGATAGATACAAAAGGCCACATATTGTGTGATTCCATTTTTATGAAATATCCAGAACAGGCAACTATGTAGAGGCAGAAAGATTAGTGATTGCCAGGGCTGTGGGTAGGCGGGAATGGGCAGTGACTGCTTAATGGGCACAGGGTTTCCATTTGGGGTAATGAAAATTTTCTGAAAACTAGATAGTGGTGATAGTTGCAAAACATTCTGAATGTACTAAATGTCACTAAAGTGTATACTTTAAAATGGTCACAATGGTAAATTTTATGTTATATGTACTTTATCATAACAAAAAAGGGGGGGGGGTTAAAAATGGGGGTTAAAAATGCAGGCTCTGGGGAAGCAGATGTGGCTCAAGCAATTGAGTTCCCACCTACCACATGGGAGGTCCCGGGTTCAGTTCCCGATACCTCCTAAAGAAGACAAGCAAAACATCGAGCCGACGCAACAAGAGACACAAGGAGGAAAACATAATGAGAGACACAACAAAGCAGGGAGAGGAGGTGGTTCAAGCAATTAGGCACCTCCCTCCCACATGGGAGGTCCCAGGTTCAGTTCCCGGTGCCTCCTAAGAGGAAGACGAGCACACAATGAACAGACACAGCAAATGCAAACAACGAGGGGGTGGGGAGAATTAAATAAAATAAAATAAACCTTTAAAAAAAATGCAGACTACGGAGTCCAACTCCCAGTTACTAATACCAGCTTTGTGAACTATGGCAAGCTACTTAACTTCTCTGTGCCTAGTGTCCCAATTAGCAAAATAGAGAGAACACTAGCACCCCAGAGGGTTTGTGTGAAGGTTAAATGAATTAATCCTAATTAATGTAAATGCTAATATAAGTGCTTTATAATAGCTATTATTCTTCCCCACAGGGTATGGTGGGTGGGATATACCCCAGCTCAAGGTGGGTAGTGATTGGCCCATCTCTAGCCACAGTGATTAGTTTGGGAAGCGGCACAGCATTCATTTCAGACCAATGAGGCACAAGATTTGCTGGGACTTCTGGAAAGAAAAGCTTCCTTTCTTTTCAGAAGGGCCATTTCTCTTTCTCTGATTGGAATGAACCAACAGTAAGACAACAAGGGCAACTTGAATACCAAGTATTAAATAACATTCAGAAATTGTTAATGCCTTGAGGAGTGATAATGATATCATGCTTTTGTAAAAAAACAAACAAAAAAAGAAAGACAAACAAAAATATTTATGGGTGAATAATATGATGTCCAAAATGTGCTTTAAACTATGCCCCTCACCCAGATAAAGTGTAATGGGGGAAATATATGAAACAAGACTGACAAAATGCTGACTGTTGATACTAGATGATAGGTACATGAGAATTCATGATACTATTTTCTCAACTGCTGTCTATTTGAAAATTTCTATAATATAAAGGAACGGTTTTGTTTTTTTGTTGTTGTTTTTTTAAGTCTACTTGCTATTGAAGAAAAGGGCTTTCTTTTCCTCCAGAATGCCCTTTGAATGCTGTAGAACTAGAGCGAATACACATGGTTTCTTTGGTCCATTGGCTTAAAGAGGGGCATCTGTAGCCTCTTCTTGGTGAATGTCAGCATGAGGCCCAGGGCCAGAAGACAGGAGAGCAGGAAGGCCAGAAGGGAGAAGAGCTATGATTTAGGAGAAGGGATTATCAGGGCTTGGTGTTTCTGCATCTATATAGCATGTATTACATCTGGCCACAGTGTGTGTAAGTTGTCACTTCTCTCACTTCTGTGGTGATAAAATGTTAGAGTTGGGAGAAATTTGAGAAAATACCTAAGTGTACCATACATTATAAGAAGGTTATGTGTGGTGGGAAGGGGGAGAGACTGCTCACTAAACCAGACGGCTACCTTTCCTTCTTTCCTCCATTTCTCCCTTGCCACCCTGAGGAAATAAATTAGGCAAGAAGAGGAATACTCCATCTTTATTGTTTCTAAAAATTGAGGTAAAGAAAACTTTTGAAAACAGGAAGATCCAGCTTCACAGCAGTGGCCCCAGGATGCACAGAGGAAGGACTCAAACTTGGCTAGGGTTAGCCAAGAGCTTCCCAAGGGGTCCAGACTCCAAGACTGGGACTAGTATTTCAAAGAGGAAGGAGGTCAGTCAAGAATTTGCATCTCTAGTCCTAGCAAACATGATGCTCCTGTTGCAACATCAGATGATGCAGGCTGGCCTTTCTGGTGATGGTGGGGGCAGGAACTGACCCAATTTCCCAGGCGCTCCTGCCACCCATGTGCCCACCATGGGAACTGCCAAGTCCTCCTGCACCCAGAAGGCGACCAACCCTCCAGGTCTTGGAGAACAATGCTGTGTGGGTGTGAGCGTCCCATGCCATGAACCAGCCTCACAAGAGGCTTGCGTGTGCAAAGGTTTCCAGATGAATCGGGAGGATCAGAGCAGGGCAGGATTCCCAGCAGCCACCAGCCAACAGGGCCATCCGTCAGTGTTGGCTTCTCCTCAGCCCCCTTTCATTGTGGTATGGACTGGGCCTGAGAAAGCTGTAGCTCCTCCACCTGCTACTCCCACTGTATTCCTAGAAGCTCACAGCTGACATTCCACAGGCGCTCAGCTATTTTGTTATTTCGGGCCCTTGGAGATACCCAAGACCTCTTGCAGTCACTGGAGGGCAAAGAAAGAGGATGAATATGCTGGAGTGAAAACTGGGGTAGAGCAACCAGTCCCCAGTCCCAGAGGGGCAGAGACAATGACCTGGAAACTTTTAAAAGTCCATCTTCATGCTGTCTTGTGTTGAACACCCTCTCAGCTCCTTGATGAAAGGAGCAAACCTTTACATTCCTTTCTTCCAGGGGCTCTTAACCTGTTTTTCCGGCACAGACCACTTTGGAAGTATGGAAAAAAGCTTATGGACTTTTTCTCATGATAATAGTTCTAAATGCATAAGATATCATACATTGGCTTAAAAGAAACCAATCGTATTGCAGTTCTTTCCATGGCATCACCAACAGGGATAGTCTTCTCTAAAAGCTCTCAGAAAGCTACAAAGCTTACATCAACACACGGCAAACAGGTCTAAAACAACAAATATGAAACACTTTCCAGGTTTCTAATATAATATTCCTTGGAAAAGTGGCAACATTTGGTTCTCAGGCCCAACCCAAACCTGGACTCCGTTAGGCACAAACTCAGCCACTGGGGCTGCAAAGCCCAGGGAACCCAGCGCCTCCTCTCCCCGCCCACACACACAGATGGTGGCAAGAGCCCGCACTGCCTCCCACACACCTGAAGTACTTGCCGCTCAGCGGCTCCAGGCCCTCGGCCAGGGCACAGTGCAGGCTGGTCTGCGCCCCCTCCCGCGCCGACTTGACGAAGGGGGAGAAGAGCCGCCAGAGCAGGCAGAGCAGGAAGGAGTGTCGGACCAGCTCAGAGCGGACAATGCCGGGGTGCACCACGTAGGTGGTGACCCCCGAACCTACGGCAAAGAGGGCACAGTTAGACTAGGGACGCAGCCAAGCCCAGGGCTCTGAAGTCTAGCTCTTGCTCCGCAACTTGGGCAGTGCCAGCTCTGCGGCTCAGCTCACCACATGATCCTCAGCAGCTGGCACACAGAAGGAAGCACGCTGGCTTTAAAGGCCAAACACGGCTGTTCCAGTCCTGACTCCTTCACTTGCCACATAACCTGGGGCCAGCCACTTCTACAGACCTCTGTCCTACCCTCACGTAAGAATAATACCTGATTTGCCCGTTACAGAAGGTTGCTGTGCCAATCAAATGAGATAACAGATGTGAGACAAGATAAAGCATCAGAATAAGGTAACTTTATGAGGTTCCTAAACCCTATTCAATTTTAAGCTTCCCAAGGGCAAGGACTTTGTTTTTTTTCCATTTATAGCCTCATTCTCAGCACACAGAGCTACCACCAGAAACACACACATTTGATAGGCTGACTTCAAAGATTCTATGAACCTCTAACCTGGACAGAAGACTCTGTTTCTGCTATCTTGCCTCTGGCCCTTTCTACAGACTTACCTTGGAGCCTTTTGGCCAGTTCACGAGTAAAAAGCACATTGGCCAGCTTGCTGTGGCAATAGGCAAAACTTCGGCTGTATTGCTTCTCACCCTGGAGGTCGTGGAAGCAAATCTTGCCAGCGTGGTGGACTATGGATGACAGGTTCACCACCCGTGCAGGAGCAGACTGCTTCAGCCGCTCCAGGAGCAGGTAGGTGAGAAGGAAGTGGCCTGTGAAGAGAGCCAGCAGGGAGGTTGGAGGGTGGAGAGGCAGCCGGGGCCAGGGTGTGGGAGCTGACGTCTTCAGCGCGTGAACACGTTTGAACGCCATAAGGAACTCAGTGCTAACGGTCAGTCATTCTGACTTAGCAGATTCCTAAAGGCACGGCCAGAGCTAGACTGTAGGTAAGGTAGGTAGACTTAATCTATATTTATTTGAATCTCTGCCCTTATTCCAGTCAGGAGAAATATACACCTGCTAGCTTCCGACACTCCCTCTGCCCATTGTCAAACAACTGGGGGCCCAGTATGGAAGGAAGAATGAAATAGTCAGGGGAAAACAACGTTTGTCCAGAATCAAAGGACATGTTCCATCCCCTCCTCACTAGAGCTATCACTTTGAACTCTAAACCCTAGCCTCTCTTCCCTCAAATCCTCAAGGTTTGCCTGCCTCTGTGGACCACACCCTGGACTGGTTTGGCCCTCAGCTATGGACGTGATCTCTCCAGCCAAACCTACACCCTTGCACCCCCAGGCCTTGCAAGCCTTGCACTGTCACTGTCCCATTCAAGTATGACATTCTTCCTCCTGGTATCTCCCAAGATATGGGGTTTCTTAATGACATGGATATGGATAGGAGGATCTCACTTTTGTGGACTGCTCAGGAAAGGGACAGTGAACTACAAACCAATGCATCCAGTCTATTAGAAAGCTGGGTGCTATGAGGACACTGGGGATTCTCAGCACTCGTATAGGGTCATCTCCCTAAAGAGAACAAGGTGGGGTGTGCCTCATTTTTCTCCCACTCAAAGATACTTACCCAGGTGGTTGACGCCTAGGTGTGTCTCAAAGCCATCAGCTGTCTTAGAATATGGACACATCATCACTCCCGCATTGTTGATCAGGATATGGAGCTGCTTTTCCTCTGTAAAGCACAACCAAAGAGACTGGTAGATAGCAAGGAGGCTGCTGGTTGCTTATCACAGCCCTGAGTTTTTGCCCCTTGTTTTTTTGTTGTTGTTGTTTTGTTTGTTTTTAACTTCTTATTTTGTAATATGTTCAAACTTACGGGACAGTTACAAAAATAATACAAACCTCATACAGAGAACAACACACGCCTACCTCACCAGATACCCAGATTCACCAATTTTATCTTTTTTTGCCACATTTGCTGTATCATTGTTTCTATCTATTCATCTATCAATCCATTTTCTGAACACTTGAATGTAGGTTGTCTACATCATGCTCCTTGAACACTTAATACTGCCATGTACATTCCCTAAGAACAAGGATATTCACTTATATACCCACCTTAAGAACAGTCATCAGGTTCAGGCAATCTAACATTGATAGAAGGCTTACAGTCTATTTCCTACTATTTCCAAATAGTGTCCCTCTAAGCCTCTTTCCTCCCTTGCTAGAACCCATCCAGGATCATGCTCTGCATTTAATTGTCATTTTCTCTTTAGTTGCTCTTCCTTTCTTGATTTAGTTGTGGGAACATATATACAATATAGACTTTCCCATCTCAACCACTACCAAACATAACGCTCAGTGGGATTAATCACATCCACAATATTGCGTTACCCTAACCACCTCCCATTACTAAAACTTTCTCAAATTTCCAAACAGAAACCTGACAGACATTATTCATTAACTCCCACTTCCTCCTACCCACCCCTCCCCACTCCCAGCAACCTGTACTCTGATTTCAGTCTCTGTGAGCTTACGTATTCTCTGGTATTTTCTTTGTAAACATTATAAGGCTTCAATTTAACAACTTAAATCTATAAAAATTGTTTGCTTTGATACCAACTTAACTTTAATAGTATACACAAACTATTTCTATATCCTTCTGTCTCCCCACCTTTATATAGTTCCTGTCACAAATAACGTGTTTACATATTATAAGTCCAAAACCACTGATTTATCATTATATTTTATGCATTTGCCTTTTAGATCTTGTAGAAAGTAAAAAGTGGAGCTACAAATAAAAAAATACAACAGTACTGGAATTTATGTTTACCCCTGTCATTACCCTCATTGGAAATCCTTATTTCTTCATATTGCCAGGTCACACAGCAAGTCTATATTCAACTTCCTTAGGAACTGCCAAACAGTGCTGCACAGTGATGGTACCATTCTGCATTCCCACCAACAGTGAATAAGTGTTCCTGTACCTCCACATCCTCGCCAACATTTGTAGTTTTCTGACTTTTTAATAGTGTCCATTCTAATAGGTATGAAGTGATATCACTTTGTAGCCTTGATTTGCATTTCCCTAATCGCTAGTGATGTTGAACATTTTTTCATGTGTTTTCTCGCCATTTGTGTTTCTTCTTTGGACAAAGGTCTGTTCAAATCTCGCCCATTTTTTAATTAGGTAGTTTGTCTTTTATTGTTGAGTTGTAGTATCTTTATATATCATGGATATTAAACTCTTATTGGATATGTGATTGTCAAATAGTTCCTTCCATTGAGTCCCTCTGAGCATATTTAGAACCATTATTTTTTAAGTTTTTGTCTGGAATTCAGGTCTGGTCCTCCTTATTGATGGTTTCTAAAGCTTTAATCTTCTCCTTTGCCTGAGTCATCACTTCCTGTTTAAACACTTTGTATGTTTTGCATCCTTTTGTTTAAACCTGGACATTTTGATATTTTAATGTGTTGTCACTGACATTTAGACTGACTCGCCACCAAACAGATTGGGCCAGATGTAGATGCTTCCAGTATGTGCACAAGGGTTACTCTGCTCCCTCTGGAACTGGGACCAGAGATCCATACTGGGAATGTGGGCCTGATCTGCACTGACCCAGTGAGGGGGTGGAGGAGGTACCAGCCAGGGTATCACAAGATCCTACCGCTTTTTTTTTTTTTTTGAGGTACCAGGGCTGGGGATATTGAACCCAGGACTTCATATGTGGGAAGCCGGCGCTCAACCACTGAGCCACATTGGCTTCCCAAGTTGGATTTTTTTTTTATTTGTTTTGCTTGTTGTTTTTGTTTTTACAGGAGGCACTGGGAACTGAACCCGGGCCTCCCATGTACGAGGCAGGAGCTCAACCGCTTGAGCCACATCTGCTCCCCCTACCACTTTTTTATTTTTTAAGATTTATTTTATTTCTCCTCCCCCCACCCCTCCCATTGTTTGCACTCGCTGTCTGTTCATTGCGTGCTCGTTTTTGTTTTTATTTTTTTTAGGAGGCACCAGGAACCGAACCCAGGACTTCCCATGTGGGAGGGAGGCACCCAATGGCTTGAGCCACCTCTGCTCCCTGCTTGTTGTGCCTCTCATTGTGTTTCCTCGTTGTGTCTCTTCATTATGTCATCTCATTGTGTCATCTTGTTACGTCAGCCTGCCACGCCAGCCTGTCGCATCAGCTTGCTGTCTTGCTTGTCTTCTTTAGGAGGCACTGGGAACCGAATGTGGGACCTCCCGTGTGGTAGGCGGGTGCCCAACTGCTTGAGCCACATCCACGTCCCCTCCTACCACTTTTAAGTAGTCTTTTTTTTTATTTGGTGCTTGCCCTGTCACTGCAGTCCTTTAACTGGTTTCTTTTGAGAAAGATGTTTCTGCTAGTCCTTGCTGGTTGTTCAAAGTTTCTGTGGGGAGATGGAGCCCTGAAGCATTTCACTCTGCCATCTTGATCCTTGCCCCTTGCTTTTGTTCATGATCCCCGTTTAGACCTATCTTAGTGATAGTCAATAACCGTTGTCCCCAAGAACAAACCTATGTCAGGTTTCTAATTTTAGTTACTCATATCTTCTTGGCACCATTCAGACATTCATTCCTTCATTCATTCAGCAAACGTGTCCTGAGTATCAATGCTGGGCCAGGTCCACTTTGCTGGGCACTAAGAAGACAGGCATGGTCCTTCTGTTTTGCAGGCAGAAACTGGTCATTTTCTATGACTCAGATGAACTGTAGCAGCAATAACACCTCACCTCGTGCCTGTGGCCACAGAAGGTTGATTCTCAGGATGAAAGAAGAGAGTGGCATCAGGGCCACACCTTGATGCCCAGGTGCAAGTCCAGACAGAGAGCTGACACCTTCACCATTCCCACTGCTGAGGCAAAAAGAAGATAAGGATCCTGCCCAGCGCACCCAACTGCCATCCCCATCCTGCCGGTTCATGTGGCAGAACCTGTCCAGTGGCATCAATGAGGGTTCTTATGTAAAGGCCATAGACGGTCCAGGGTGGGGCAGCCCCTCCCACACCCAGCTTCCTGCCTTGCTAGCCATCCACCAGGCCCTCACCTGCCAAAAAGCCCTCAGCAAAGGCTCGGATCGATTTGGTGTCTGATAGGTCCAGTTTCCGTACGAGCACCTCAGAGTTCTTTGTGTCTGCTCGGATTTCACTGGCAGCAGACTCCCCCTTCAGCACATCTCGGCAGGCAATGTATACTCGGGCTCCTGGAGCCAAAACAAAGAGAGAGCAACGTTCTCAGATTCTAGGCTGAAAAAGAGGTATATTAAGTGGGCTTAGGATTAGTGGCCAGAGCCTTCTCCCAGCCATCCGTAAAGCAGTGAGTGGCCACACTGCCACTTCGGGATTCTTACAAGTAGTACTGCTTGGTCTTGTTGCTATTAGCTTAACCCCAGGATGAGAACACTCATTTTTATGCTTTGCCAGAAGCCACTGGTATTTAATGTTGATTAGTATCTCCTTTTAGAATAACTGACTGGACCAATATTATACATGGGCATCATTGTTTTCTTGACTTTATATAATAGAGAAGGAGCAGGAAGGAAGGAATATTTTAGGCCACAGAGAAAGTTGGTGTCATAGCTGGACTTGAATCCCAGGTTCCTGGAATTCCTGGTCAGAGCCTCCCAGCCCTGGAGGAAAGACAAGGATATGTGGGGCAAAGCCACCAGTGGGAAGGGCAGGAGGCACTGCCCTGTGAAGACTGAAGCAGAAGGGCTCACCTCTGCGAGCTAGCTCTCTGGCCGTCTCCTTGCCAATGCCCGTGTTAGCGCCAGTAATCACCACGACCTTCCCAGGAAGCTGCACATTTGTTCTACAAACCCCACCAGCAAAGAACTTCCTACGGACAAGAGTAAAAAGAGCATTCATGCACCATCCTTCCCAACCCCAACTGAGATACATAAAATCCATCCAGCCTCAAGAGCTATTTCTTTAATTTATAGTCAGGAGACCCAAAGAAGCCAGTCTCCAGGGGGTGGCGTTTTTCCACTGGGCAAGGAAGTTTCCTGGTCATCAGTGCAGGTTGAAGATCACATACTAAGAAGCTACAAATGATCATTGGGGCAAACAAATAAGCAGTCCTGAGCCAAGACCAATAGAGATCTTCCTTGCTAGATAACAGAGAGATCTAGCTCTTATCTCTAGAGGTTCCTCGAGGTCATTGTCCTCCTCTAATCTACATTCAAAACATATGTGCAGTGAGCATTAGTGGAATTATTGGTCTTGAGCCCTAGGTCTTCAGTAAGCATCCTCAGTGAGCAACTGATGAACGGCACCTCGAGTAACCCATACAGAAACACCGCTCTTGAGCTGCCGCTCCAGTGTGAGAAAGCCAGCACTTCAGAGGCTTTCTGCCATCATACCAGGTATTCTATTCCGGCCGTCGAAGTACAGATTGAAAATCTCCCTTGTTCAGACATCTGTGCAGACAACACCCCTTATACACAGAGTTGACTTGTACAGTTCCAAAATAGAGGACTGGAAGGGCGCAGAACCAAAATGTCCCTAAGCATCATCTACCTGCCAGGCACTAGATTAGGCACTTTACATGCATAATTTAAAAAATAATAATTTATTTTTAATTGTGGTAAAATATACATAACATAAAAATCATTTTAACTATTTTAAGTAGACAATTATTTGACATTAAATACATTGACAATAGTTTTACCACTACATGTTTCCAGACTATTTTCATCATCCCAAACCAAAACTCATACTCATTTCGCAATAACTCCCCATTCCCCCACCCTAACCCTTAATAACCACTATTCTGCTTTCTATCTCTGTGAAACTGTTTATTGTAAATATTTCATATAAGACAGATCATACAATATTTGTCCTTTTGTATCTGGCTTATTGCATTCAACATGATGTCTTCAAGGTTTATTCATGTTGTCACATGTGCTAGCATTTCACTTACTTTTATGGCCGAATAATATTCCATTTTATGGATATACCACATTTTGTTTATCCATTCATTTGTTGATGGACACTCAGGTTGCTTCCACCTTTTGGCTGTTGTGAATAATGCTGCAATAAACATTGGTGTAGAGATATCTGCCAGAGTCCCTGCTTTCAATTTTTTTGAGTATATACCTAGGAGTGGAATTGCTTCCAACCATTCTGTTATTATCCCCACATTATACAGAAAACTGAGGCTCAAAGAAATTCAAGTCACTTGCTAAAGATGCAGAACTGAAATTTGACCCAAGTCTCTATGCCAGAACCTAGAGTCACTCTCTGTTCTGAATATGTCCTTTAATTGCCTTTATTTTCAGCAATTTTAAAATTCTCTACGCAGAACACGTCTTTGACACCTCCAGAAATCCCAAAGCAAAAGAGCCATCTCAAAATATTAGCTAAGGTAAACTCAAGGAGAGAAGAGTTTGTTTCCTTTCTGATGTGCCCCGTGCTTAACAATGAGTCCCTTGGCCATGACCACCCACGATAACCCGACAGGGCCACCTTGATTAGGAAAAAGAAAGATCTTCAGAGAAACCCATGGAAATAGAGTGAAAGAGCATGTCCTCCCACCTAATTTATCTGGCAAGCTACTTAATAAAGTCATCCCTGCGCTAGCATCAGAATTCAAGCCAG
>JAQZBX010090407.1:0-12517 GCA_029593785.1 Cabassous unicinctus
GTATCTATACAAACAATTACAGATAAATAAATGGAATAAGATAAAAAGATGAGATTAGAGGGAAAAAGAAGCAAAAACTAGAATGAATAAAATGCATAAAATAAAATGATAGAAATAATATACATATATGAGTAACTACAATCAATGTTAAAGGAATATAGTGTCAGACTATATAAAATTTAAAAATCCAGCAACAGTTCCTTTACAAGAGATAAGAAATTGAAAGTAAAAAGTTAGGAAAATGTATATAAAGTAAATACAAACACAAAGAAATGTAGAGAACTTATATTAATATCTGCTAAAATAGATTTTAAGACAAAATATATAGTAATATTATGTAAACACAAAAGATTAAGTTCACTGGAAAGATGTAACAATTCCAAATAGGACTCCAAGATTATAGTGGAAACCTTAACACACCTCCTTCACTAGTTGATTGAAGGTGCAGGAAAAAAAATCAATATAGAAAATTTGAAGAACACAATTCAAAAGTTTGATCCAGAAGACATATACATATCTGTCAATAGGAGTATGCACATTCTTTTCAAACATAAATGGAAAATTTGCATAAATCATCTATATGTATTAGACCATCTAGCATGTCTCAATAAATTGGAAAGAATTGATATCATAAAACCACATATTTTAAATACAATATAATTAAATTGGAAACAAACAAACAAAAGATAATAAGACCCATATATTTATTAAATTTCAAACATAATTCTAGAAAAATTGTGGGTCAAAAACAGAAATTAAACCCAAAATTTTAAATTAAAGCTGAATCATAATTAAAGGACTACATTACAAAACTTAAGCTATTGGGATGGCAATGCTTAGAAGGAAATATAATATCCTTAATGCATATATCAGAAGAAAAGAAAGACAACATAAATAGCTAATGATCCAAGTTAAAAAAAATAAGAAGAGAATAATCCAAAGAATGTAGACGAAAGACAATAACAATAAAAGCAGGAATTAATGAAAGAAAAAAAAATAGTAGAAAAAACTAACATGACCAAAGGTTTATTCTCAGAAAAGGCTAATAAAATTGATAAGCATCTAGCAATGCTAATTAAGAAAGAATGAGAGAAAGCACAAACAAACAATATTAGTAACAAATAAAGGTACTCACTAGAGTAGACATGAAAAAGAACATTAAAAAATACTTTGAGTAATATACAAATAAATTTGAAAAATACAATGAAAGAAATTTCCAGAAAATATAGCTTACTGAAATTGACTCAAAAAGAAAGAAAATACAAAAATAGTCCTGTAAACAACTAAAGAGATTGAATAAGTAGTTTAAAATCTTCCTACAAAGAAAACGTCTGGCCCAAATGACTTTACATGTATATTCTGTGAGAGTCTCTAAAGAACTAATTCCAAAATCATACACCAATGCCAGAGTATATTAACAGGAAACTCTTCCCATTTGATTCTATGAGACTAACATAACCTTGACATCAATTGTTGACAAGGACAGTATGACAAAAAAAATTACAGGCTGTCTTGGATGGATATTATCTATTTGCATTTTGTATTCATACAAATAACCTTTCTACATAGCAGGGGCTGGAAGGCTAAACACTATATTTTTCAAAGACTCTTGCTGGTAGGATTCTGGATGTGATTTAGTTTCTTCATGTGAGATGATCTTATATGACATTTAGACATTGTAAGGGAGGTAGAAACTATGTTCTGGTGTTCTAGTGGCTATACACTACTTCTGCTGGTTAGCTAGTTCCTATATAGTACAGCAGCTTTGGATGCACATTCTTTCACTCCCTAATGGCTAGAGGCTGCTCTATTATTAATGGTGGTTGCTCCAGAGGTGGTCTCAAGTTGTAGATCCCTGAGTAAGACAGTTCTGTTTTCTTTGGGGAGTCATTCCAAGAAAGCTCAGATTGGAACCTGCTCCATTGGTATGCCCAATTATTTTGTAAGACCCCAATTATCTGTATAAAATCTCTTCCTACTTGAAAACTTAGACTGGTTTCTGTTTCCTGCACTGAAACCTGATTGATACCCAATCCAGTTTCACTTACAAACATAGATGCAAATATTCTAAGCAAAATATCAGCAAATGAAGTTGGGTTTATTTCAAGGATGAAAGGGTAGATTCACATTAGAAAGTACGTTAATAGAATGCACCACATTAAAAAATTCAAGAAGAAAAGCTATTATTATGATTATCTCACTGCAGAAAAAGCATCTGATATACTTCAACATCCATTCAGGATGAAAATCTAAGAAAACATGGAATGGAAGGTAATTGCTTACAAAAACCCACTGTAAGTCTCATCTAAATGATGATCTACCTGATCCCATTCCATATCCTTACTCCATATTTTCCTCAATTTTTTATTTGTCATTCCTAGATATTTTTATACTATTGCTAAATATGCCCTCATCCATCAGTACTATAAAGCATTATTTTGCATATTTTCAAACTTTATAGGAAAGGGCATATATCCTTGTGTAAATGGGCAAAAGTCTCTGAGGTATAGATCTAGGTGTGGAATTGATAGGTTGAAGCTTATGTGTATTTTCAACTTTACTGGATACTGCCAAATTATTTTCCAAAGCTGTTGTATTCATTTACTCTCCCACCAACCATGGGTGAGAATTCATATTGCCTCTAATCCCACCAACACTCTATTGTTAGATCTTTACCCATTTTTAAAGTTGGTGATGTGCAACATTACCTTGATATGATAATGTGCATTTCTTTGAATTCTGGGGAATTTGAACACTTTTCATAGATTTATTGGCTATTTATGTTTCTTCTTCTTGATCTTCCTGTTCATTACTCCACCCACACACACACACACACAGATGGCTCGCTCATCTATCTGCTTGCTGTATGCTTGCTGTGTCTGCTTGTTGCCTTTGCTTGCCGTGTCTGCTCATTGTCTGCTCATTGTGTCTGCTACTTGTATCTGCTTGTTGTCTCTGCTTGTTTTCTCTGCTTGTTGTATCCACTCGTTGTCTGCTTGTCTTCTTTAGGAGGCACCAGGAACCAAACCCGGAACTTCCCATGTGGGAGGGAGGTGCCCAACTGCTTGAGCCACATCTACTCCCTGCTTGTTGTGCCTACTCATTGTGCCTGCTCATTCATCAGTTTATTGCATCAGCTCTGCATTAGCTTGTTGCATCTGCTCATCTTCTTTAGGAGCCACTGGGAACTGAACCCAGGACCTCCCATGTGGGAGGTGGACAACCAACTGCTTGAGCCACAGGATTTTTAAAGTAATGCTTCCATAATTTGTTGAGCTACCTTTTGTCTGTTATTTTATTTTTTGAAGTTGAAATAAAGTTTTTTTAAAAATAGATGCAACACAAATATATACATCAGGAGTTAAAGTGTCCTAAGTCTCTTGCATTGTCTGGGAAGAGTACAAGCACCATTTAACGTTAGACTTTTCTAAGTCAAGGATGAATGCTTTAATCTCTTAAAAATTAAGACAACAAGACACTAACCTAATAAAAATGGGCAAAAGTAATGAACAGGTAGGAAAGGATGTGTATTTTGTCAAATGCCTTTTCTGCATCAATCAAGATGATTTAATAATGTAGTTGTATTAGTCAGCCAAAGGGGTCTTGATGCAAAATACCAGAAATCAGTTGGCTCTTATAAAGGGTATTTATTTGGGGTAGAAGCTTACAGTTACCAGGCCGTAAAGCATAAGTTACTTCCCTCACCAAAGTCTATTGCCATGTGTTAGAACAAAATGGCTGCCAAGGTCTGACAGGGTGCAGACTTCCTGGGTTCCTCTCTTCCTGGGGCTCCATTTCTCTCTGAACTCAGCTGTTGTGCTCTGTCCACAAGGCCAGCTGTAGACATTAAGTGAACGGCTCTGTCTCTCTCCACATCCTCTCCAACATTTATAGTTTTCTGACTTTTTAATAGTGGCCAGTCTAATAGTTGTAAAATGTTATCTCATTGTAGTTTTGACTTGCATTTCCCTAATTGCTAGTGATGTTGAACATTTTTCATGTGTTTCTTCACCATTTATATTTCTTCTTTGAACAATTGTCTTTTCATGTCTTTTGCCCATTTTTTTAATCGGCTAGTTTGTCTTTGTATTGTGGAATTGTAGGATCTCTTTATATTATTAAACCCTTATCGGATATGTGATTGCCAAATATTTTCTCCCATTGAGTCAGTTGCCTTTTCACCCTTTTGACAAAGTCTTTTGAGGTACAGAAGTGTTTAATTTTTTTTTTTAAGATTTATTTATTTACTTTTATCCATTTTTAGCCCCCTTTCCCCCCCTCCCATTTTTGCTGTTTTTGTGTCCATTTCCTGCCCTCTCTTCTCATCCTTTTCCTCCTGTTCTTCACCAGGATTTGATCCTTGGAACCTCCAATGTGGGAGAGAGGCGTCCTACCGCCTGCACCATCTTAGTTCCTGGTTTTTTGGCGCATCTCATCTTGGCTCTCCCTTCTGTCACTCTCCTGTTACGTATTCATCTTGCTGTGTGGTTCATTGGGGCCTGGTGGCACACCCGCTCTCATGGCCTGATGGTGTACCCCCTGGGGGGCTCACCCGCGCACAGGGCCTGGGGGTCACACCGGAAAGCCTTCTATATTTTTCTTTATTTTTCCTGGGAGGTTCCAGGGATTGAACCCAGGTTCCTCCATATGGGAGATGGATGCCCAACCATTTGAGCCACATCTGCCCCCCAAAAGTGTTTAATTTTGAGGAGGTCCCATTTATATATTTTTTCTTTGTTTGCTCATGCTTTGGGTGTAAGGTTTAACAAACTATCACCTACCACAAGATCTTGAAGATGTTTTCCTACATTTTTTTTCTGGGTGTTTTATGGTTTTTGCTTTTGTATTTAGATTCTTGATCCATTTTGAGTTAATTTTTGTATAAGGTGTGAGATAGGGATCCTCTTTCTTTCTTTTGGATATGGCTATCCAGTTCTCCCAGTACCACTTGTTGAATAGACTGTTCTGGCCCAGCTGGGTGGGCATAACAGCCTTGTTAAAAATCACTCAACCGTAGATGTCAGGGTCTATTTCTGAGTTCTCAGTTCAGTTCCATTGGTCAATCTGTCTGTCTTTATGCCTGTACCATGTTATTTTTTGTTTTTGTTTTTTAACCACTGTAGCTAAGTAATATGCTTTAAAGTCAGGAGGTGAGAGTCCTCCAACTTCGTTATTCTTTTTTAAGACATTTTTGGCTGTTCGGGGCCCTTTATCCTTCCAAATAAATTTGAGTATTAGCTTTTCGATTTCTGCAAAAAAGACCGTTGGGATTTTTATTGGGATTATGTTGAATCTGTAAATCAGTTTAGGTAGAATTGACATCTTAACAATATTTAGTCTTCTGATAGGTGAACACAAAATGTCCTTACATTTATTTACATTTTCTTCAATTTTTTTTAGCGATGTTTTGCAATTTTTTGAATACAAATCCTTTATGTCCTTGGTTAAGTTTATTCCTAAATATTTTATTGTTTTAATAGCTATTAAAACGGAATTTTTTTCTGATTTCCTCCTCAGATTGCACATCAGTAGTGTACAGAAACACTATTGAGTTTTGCATATTAATCTAGTATCCCACCACTTTGCTGAACTCATCTATTAATTCTAATATCTTTGCTGTGGATTTCTCAGGAGTTTCTAGATATAGGATCATATCATCAGTGATTAGTAAAAGTGTTACTTCTTCCTTTCATATTTGGATACCTTTTATTTCTTTATCTAGAGGTACTAGCTAGAACCTCTAGTACAATATTGAATAATAATGGCTCAGTGGGCATCCTCGTCTTGTTCCTGATCTCAGCAGGAAAGCTTTCAGCCTTCCACTATTGAGTACACTGCTAGCTGTAGGTTTTTCATATATGCACTTTACTATATTGAGAAAGCTTCCTTCTATTTCTGTCTTTTGGAGTATATTTTTTCTCAAGAATGGGGAGGATCATGTGATTTTTCTTCTTCAGTTTATCAAGGTGGTTTATTACACTATTGATTTTCTTGTGTTGAAACATCCTTGCATACCTGGGATAAAACCCACTTGATTGTGGTGTATAATTCTTTTAATGGATTTTTGGATTCTGTTTGCAAGTATTTTGTTGAGGATTTTTGCATCAATGTTCATTAGAGATATTGGTCTGTAATTTTTTTTTGTCATATCTTTATCTGGCTTTGGTATTAGGGTGATGTTGGCTTCATAGAGTTTGGTAGCATTCTTTCCTGCTCAATTTTTTTGGAAGAACTTGAGCATGGTTGGTACTCGATCATCTTCGAATGATTGTTAGACTTCACCTGTGAAGCCATCTTGTCTTGGGCTTTTCAACTTTGGAATGTGTTTGATGACTGTCTCAATCCCTTTACTTGTGATTGGCTTGTTGAGGCCTTCTATTTCATTTAGGGTCAATGTAGGTGGTTCCTGTGTTTCTAGGAATTTGTCCATCTTGTCTACATTGTCTAGTTTTTTGGCATACTGCTGTTCATTGTATTCTCATGTGATCTTTCTTATTTCTGCAGTTCTGATTTTATTTATTTGCTTCTTTCTTTTTCTCTTTGTCAGTCTAGCTAAGGGTTTATTGATTTTGCTGATCTTCACAAAGAACCAACTTTTGGATTTGTTGATTCTCTCCATTGTTTTTTTTATTTTCGATTTCATTTATTTCTGTTCTAATCTTTACTATTTCTTTCTTCGGCATGGTTTGGGATTAGTTTGCTGTTCTTTTTCTAGTTCCTCCAGGTGTGTAGTTAGATTTTCAATTTTAGCTCTTCTTTTTTTAATGTAACATTAAGGGGTATAAATTTCCCTTTCAGTACTGCTTTTGTGGTTTCCCATAGGTTTTGATATGTTGTGTTCTAATTTTCATTTATTTCAAGATATTTGCTGAATTCTCTTGCAATTTCCTCTTTGACCCACTGGTTTTTTGAATGTATTGCTTAATCTCCATATATTTATGAAATTTACATTTTTCTGACCATTATTGATTTCCAACTTCATTCCGTTATGATCAGAGAAAATGTTTTGTATAATTTCAATCTTTTTAAGTTTATTGAGACTTTTCTTGTGACCCAACATATGGTTTATCTTGGAGATAGATCCATGAGCACTTGAAAAGAATGTATATCCTGCTGTTTGGGGGTAAAATTCTTTACAGCTGTCTGTTAGTTCATTTATCATATTATTCTAGCTCTTTGTTTCTTTATTTATCTTCTGTCCAAATGTTCTATCCAATACCGAGAGTGGTGTATTGAAGTCTCCAACTATAATTGTAGAGACGGCTATTTCTCCCTTCAGTTTTGCCAGTGTTTGCTTCATGTATTTTGGGGCACCTAGGTTTGGTGCATATTATTATTGTTATTTCTTCTTGGTGAATTGCCCCTCTTATTACTATATAATGACTTTCTTCATATCTTATATCGTATGACCATTTGGAAATTCTTTTATGAATCCCAAAAAGAGAAAGATTATGTTTGTAAACTAAATCCATCCCTGTGGGTGTGAGACCCTTTCATTTGGACTAGCCAGTGAGGCATGACTCAGGTCAAGTCTCTGCCCTCTTCCTGGGTCTAATAAAAACAGAGACACAGGAAAAGGGAACCACCATATTTGATCCTGCCATGTGAGAGATAAAACTCCATTTTCACTCACAGCTGAGCTGCAAGGAAAGAAACCCCAGAGAGGCTCAAGGAGCTGATGCCTAGGGAGAGGTGAGCCAGATGCCTGATAGTTTGCAGCTGAGCTTGAGAAAAACGAGGAGCAGCCGAGACAGAGGAGGTCTGGAAAGAGAAAAGCCCTATGCCTGGTTGCCCTCAGCTGAGCTCAAACCTCAGCAGAGATCAGTGGCCATCTTGCTTCACCACATGGCAGCTGACTTTGGTGAGAAAGCACCTTTAATGGTGCCTTAATTTGGGTATTTTATGGCTTCAGAACTGTAAGCTTTTACCCCAAATAAATCCCCTTTATAGAAACCAACACATTTTTTTGTACTTTGCACTGGAAGCCTTTTGGCAAACTAAATCATAACAGTTTTACATTTAAAATCTATTTTGTCTGATAATAGTGTTGCTATTCCAGGTCTTTTTTGGCTACTGTTTGCATAGAATCTCTTTTTCCAAACTTTCACTTTCAGTCTATTTTTGTCCTTCCATCTAAGGTGAATCTCTTGTAGGCAGCATATATATGGCTCATGTTATTTTTATCCATTCTGCCAGTCTGTGTCTTTTGATTGGGATTTCAATCCATTATCATTCAATGTTATTGCTGTAAAGGCATTACTTACTTCCTCCATTTTATCCTTTGGCTTTCCATTGTCATATCTTACTATTGTCTGTCTGTTTATCCTTTTAGTTACCCTTACTAATAATCTTCATTTCTATACACTTCTTTAAGCCCCTCTCTCCTGTCTTTCCTTTCAGGCTGCAGCAATCCCTTTGGTATCTCTTGTAAATCGAGTCTCTTGGTGACATACTCTCTCAGTTTTCATTTATCTGTCAAGACTTTAAACTCACACTCATATTTGAAGGACAGATTTTCTGGATAAAGAATTCTTGGCTGGCAATTTTTCTCTTTCAGTACCTTTGATATATCACTGCTTTCTCGCCTCCATCGTTTCTGATGGGAAATCAACACAATCTTATTGAGTGTCACTTGTATGTGATGAATTGCTTTTCTCTTGCTTTTGGAATTTTCTCTTTATCTCTTGTATTTGACATTATTAATAGTAAGTGTCTCAGAGTAGGTCTATTCAGATTTATTCTGTTTGGGGTGTGTTGTCCTTCTTGGATATTGATATTTATGTCTTTCATAAGATTTGGAAAATTTTCAGCCATTACTTCCTCAGATATTCTTTGTGCCTCTTTTCTGTTCTCTTCTCCTTCTGGGACATCTGTAACATGTATGTTTGTGTGTTTTGCACTGTTATTCAATTTCCTGAGACCCTGTTCAATTTTTTTACATTCTTTTCTCTTTCTAGTCTTCTGTCTTTTCAAGTTCAGATGCTCTGTCTTTCAGTTCACTTATTTGTTCTTTGGCCAATTCAAATCTGCTGTTATATTCCTCTAATGTATTTTTTTAATCTCATCCTTTTTTTCTTTCATTCCCATAAACTCTGTTACTTTTCTTTGCAAGCTTTCAATTTCTTCTTTATGCTCACCCAGTATCTTCTTAATATCCTTTATCTCTTTAGCCATATTTCCCTTCAATTCTTTGATTTGATTTAGGTGATTTGTGGAACATTATTGATTAGTTGCTTTAAATCCTGTGTCTCATCAGGACTTTTATTCGTTCCTTTTGCTGGGCCATATTTTCCTGTTTCTTAGTGTGACTTGTAATTTTTTGCTGATGTCTAAGCAACTGATTATGTTAAAGAGTTTACTCTGATGGTCAGTTTCTCTCTCTTGCCTAGTTGTTTTGTTTCATAGCTCTTATTTGATTTTGGGTTCAATTTATTCTAAAACTTTAAAATTGCCCTATTTAAGTTACCAAAACAGAGCCTGGGACCCTCTAATGAGGTGCAGACCAGATTCAAGGGGACCTGGGGATAGGGACAAGAAAGATTCCAAAATTGTTGTTTTCCTTCACTTTCCTGGCCTGCTGCCAGATGACATTCTTTGGCGATCTTTCCACAGAGATGATTCTTTCAACCTCTACTAGCTTGTGTTTCTGAGCTGGTTAGAGCCACAATTCAAAGCAGGGCCCTGCTGCTTAAAATTGCTAAAGGGAAATCATACTCATCCCTCCGCTGCACTCTCCCTCTTCCCAGAGAGGAATATGTCCATTCCCCGTTTCACTTGGCCACTGTCAGCCACTAGTTTTACTGAGGCTGTTTGCCTCGAGGGTGGGGGATGGATGCTGCTCCCATCTGTGGAGACAAGTAGCTCATGTTTTCTCTTTGGCCTCTTCATCTCTCTGTCCACACTCTCTACTGGATCATGCACAGCACTTTCCTGGTCTGCAGATACCTGAGCAATTCCTTTGGACATTTTCTGCCCCTCCTCCACTATTCTTACAAGATACCTGAGCCCTGCCTACCTACTTCAATGCCATCTTCCCAGAACCTCCAGCCATTATCTTTTTTAGATATTTCTTCTGCCCAATTCTCTATCTCTTCTTCTGGGTCTTCAATTAAACATATGTTAGATCTTCTAACTGTATCACTGTATCATCTGTGCTTTGTATTCTTTTTAGTTTTTTAAAAATTCTTTTCCCCACCATGTTTTATTCTCATTATTTTTTCTGCCCTATATTTCAGTTTACTAATTTTTCTCTCCACCTGTCTAATCTGCTGTTAAACCCTTCCTTTGAGGTCTTAATTTTGGTCCTTTTATTTTTCAGTTCTAAAATTTCAATTTGATCTTTTCCTCAAATATGTAATGGCATTTTTTATAGCTTCCAGTTTTTTACCAGAATTTTAAATCTCTCATTTTCTTAAGCATATATTCATAGCTATTTTAAGGTATACATTTGATAATTCCAATACCTGGAATCCCTGCTATTTTTGTTGTTCTTGTTCAGCTCCTTGTGTGCTTCTTTGTACTTGAGTGTATGCCAAATATTGCATTTGAAATATTGTTTTCAGAAGTATTTTGAGGCCTAGGATAATGTTAATTCCCTACAGAGAGGTTTTCTTTCTTTATTTTTTTCATTTTTGTTTGATTCAGGCAGATGCCTGGCATCACTAGCAATCTAGCTGATCTTAATCCAATGTCAAGACTTCAAGCTTTCTGAGCTACCCACATGTTTAAAGCAGGGCTATTATTTGAGCAAAGGCAGAATTTTTTTTTGTTTCACCCTTTCTCCTAGGGTGCAGCCCTTTGGGATCCCAAACCGAAAAGCCAGGTGTTTACCAGGGCTCTAAACCTTGAATAATAATAGACTCCAACTGTAGTGTCCCTCATCTTGCAAGACTGCCAAAATGCTGCTAAGCCTCTCAGTTGTCTTTTTCAGAACTGATAAATACAGCCAAGGGCAAAAACAGCCTTAAATTGTGAGCTTACTTTTCTAGATTTCCATTTTTTCCTAATTTGATCCATTAAGTTTTTGCTCCCTGTTAACTCTCCAATACATTTAAGCAGATTTTTTTTTTGTCCAGCTTCTCTAAATGTCCTCATTGTGGGAGTGGTATGGTCTGAGTTTCTTAATTTGTTATTATCATAAGTGGATATTGTAATGTATTTGTAAGAATGCGTTATAAATTCTGGATAATATATCTTTTCATTTATATCTTGCAAATATTCTCTCCCAGCCTAGGCTTTACTTTTCATTTTAAGTTATCTTTTGATTTCAAACATATTTAATAATCTTATTTATTTTTCATGCTTTTTATGTTTTGTTTTAACCAATCCTTCCTTACTCTAAGGATATAAAGATATTTCCCTATAGTTTCTTCCAAAGGTTATCAATTGTTTTTACTTCACATTTAGGTATTTAAATACCTAGAGATAAAATTTTGTGTATGGTGTGAAGTGGTAATCTAATTTTATTTTATTCTTCAGTGGGTATCCACCACCATATATTACATAGTCCTTCCTTTTGCTATAAATATATATTGATATTTTTTTGACTATTTATTCTTTTACATTGGTTGTTATCTATCTTTATGCTAGGATACACTATTCTAATTACTCAAAGCTTTAATATTCAGTCTTTATACATGGTTAGGCAAGTCACTCTTCAAAATTATCCTACCTATTCTTGGTCCTTTGTTCTTCTATGTGACTATAAGGATTAGGTTGACATTTTAAAATATCTACAAAATTTCTTACTGTTTTGAAGGGAAATCTTTTTCTAGTAACTGTTCTAATTGCTTATTACTGATAGCAATAAGTAATAAATCACTACTGGTAGTAGTAATACTGATAGCAAGCCATTTTTTATATGTTGATCTTGTATCTAGCAACCTTGCTAAACTCTCTTCCTAATCTCAATAATTTGCATGTAGATTATCTTGGATTTTATGCATAGGTCATCCATTTTCCTACACATATGATATTTTTGTGTTTCTTGTTTCCAAATTTTGTGGTTTTTTTTGGTTAGACTTTTCAGTACAGTGTTAAGTAGAACTTAGGACATGATTTTAATGGAAAGAGCTTCTAAAGTTTTACCATTAAGTATGATGATTGCTAATAGTTTTTTATAAATACCTTTTATCAGGTTAAGATAGTTCCCTGCTGTTCCAAGTGAGGTAAGAGCTTTTCATCAATATTCAATATTAAATATTATTAACTATTTTCTGCTTCTGATGAGAGGATCACAAGATTTCTCCCTTCCCCTGTTGATTTTTTATGTGGCATATGCAGGGCTGATAAATGTTTAACCACTGCTTCTCCAGAAAACCTTTTCACCCACAACACAGATGAGGATTTGGAGCCCCCAGCTGTAGCGCCATCAGCCCAAACAAGGCCCTGCCCCAGGGCTCTCGGCCCTCGAGGGCTCCCTTGGCCTCCCCGGCTCCTGGGGGCTCCAGCTCTTGTGAAGTTAAGGCTTCCTCCCTCGGGAAGCATTTTGAGTGTTTTGGCCTCCAAGGTTTCAGGA
>JAQZBX010090408.1:0-12519 GCA_029593785.1 Cabassous unicinctus
GAACTAAAATAGATGTGGAATTGTGGAGGCGCTGCACTCAGTTGGCAGATGGAGAAAGGGAAGGTTGGGAAGGCACGTCTGCTCTCCTCGGCCCAGGAGTGACACCTGCCGCTTTGCTCATTTTACTGGCCAGCCCTCGTCACGTGGCCCCGACTGGAAGGAGGTGGGGGCGGAAATGGGTCTTGCTGCGTCCCAAGAGGGGAAGAACCCGAGTCTCAGAGCCTCGTATGGTGCCTGGGATAACGCACAGGCCAGTTGGTGGTTTCCTGGGGTCTGAGCTTTCCTTTCCATACGACACACGCCATCCAGGTTTCCGCTGGCCCTATTGGTTTTGTCTTAGCTTTGTACTTTCGGTGCCAGTCTGTTTTCCCTCAGATCATTAGACCTCCTTTCTCTGGGAATATCAGTGATGTGTGAACATAGGAATAGATTTTAATGGCCTTTTCACTCCTCCTCATTTACTCCCTGACCCATTTAATCTTCATGGTAACCCTGTAAAGTAGCGGCTGTTAGAGGTGAGGAATCCAAGATGTGGAGAAGTGACTTCCCTGATGTATTTGTTTCCTGTGGCTGCTGGAACAAAGTTCCACAAACTGAGCGGCTTAAAGCGATAGATATGGATCGTCTCATGGTTCTGGAGGCCAGAAGTCTGAAATCGAGGGGCCAGTGGCGTCCCACACCCTCTGAAACTCCAGGGAGGAATCTTCCATGCCTCTCTCCTGGCTTCTTTTGGTCCTGGTCATTCCTTGGCTTGTGGCAGCAGCTCTCCAATCTCTGCCTCTGCCTTCACATCACCTTCTCCTCTCCCTTGTCTGTCTGTCCCATCTCCTCTTCTTATGAGGACACCAGTCACGTTGGACTAGTCCCCACTCAGTATGACCGCATCCTAACTTAATGAGTTCCATCTGCAACTACCCTATGTCCATTCTGAGGCACTAGGGGTTAGGACTTCCACGCACCTTTTTTTTGGGGGGGGGGCACAAGTGGATGGCAAAACTGGGATTCTCCCCAGGGAGTACCTCAGGCATGCTGGAGCAGGCACATCACACAGCATTTCTTCCTGGACCAAGAGGAACAGTTGGCTCTTCCAGCGCCATCTCTGCCCACCCCTTCTCCCAGTCACCGAGAAGCTGCTCGTGGATCTTCATTCACGTGTTTCCTCCTCTCCCAAGGATGGGGCTCCAGAGTACACTTGCATGTGGAAGACCCTTCCTCTCACTGATTCCCACGGTAGTTCTGTGAAAATAAATTGGGACAGTCAGGATGAAATTTGTATGCAATTTTAAGAGTAGTTGCATGAGATCAGAGGAATATAACTGGAAGATCTGGACAAAGACATTTCAGGCAATCCTTAATATTCCTTTTCTTGTTTGAGATGTGCAGAGAAGACCAAGTTTCCAGAAATCACTATGCACAATCAGCAAGTCCTTACTGTGTACTTACACTGGAGCTTATTCTAAACATTTATTTCCCTTGTGTCAAGCCTTGCTTTTTGCATCTCTTTTAAGATCCCATGTTTATGTAACTGCTGAATACAAATAATGATCTAACTAGCACAGCTGGTGGTGGTCTGGCACACTGTAAACCTAAGTAAGCATCTTTAGGCTTGGAGACTTGTGGATGCACTGAGATTTCGTTACTCAAGATTTCATGAAAGCATGCCAGTGATTGTTAACAGCTGAAGATATTTTGAAATCTCCAGATTATATACAGCCTAGAACTAGAATATCTTGTTTGATGAGTGCTGAGTTCAGTCCTGAGAGTTTTTTAAAACCCTCTTCTTCACCATCCTCTACTTCTCTTCTTAGGGTTCGTGTGCGATGATTGTGGCTCAACTTCCATGACGGCTTGTTCTTGGGACCAGACGTGATCAGAAGTGGACCTCATGAGCGCCTCCACGTCCCCAGCTGCCATGCTTCTCCGGAGGCTGAGAAGACTCTCCTGGGGCAGCTCTGCTGTCCAGCTCTTCCTCCTAACACTGGTGACGTTTGGCCTGCTGGGCCCTCTGGCCTGTCACCGCCTCCTGCACTCCTACTTCTACCTGCGCCATTGGCATCTGAACCAAATGAGCCAAGAGTTTCTGCAGCAGAGCCTGAAGGAGGGTGAGGCTGCCCTCCACTACTTTGAGGAGCTGCCCTCTGCCAACGGCTCAGTGCCCATCGTCTGGCAGGCCACTCCCCGCCCCTGGATGGTCATCACCATCATCACTGTGGATAGGCAGCCTGGCTTCCACTACGTCTTGCAGGTCGTGTCCCAGTTCCATCGGCTGCTTCAACAGTGCGGCCCCCAGTGCGAGGGCCACCAACTCTTCTTGTGCAATGTGGAGCGAAGTGTGAACCATTTCGACGCCAAGCTGCTGTCCAAGTATGTCCCCGTGGCCAACCGCTACGAGGGCACCGAGGATGATTATGGCGATGACCCTTCCACCAACACCTTTGAGAAAGAGAAGCAGGATTATATCTATTGCTTGGAGTCGTCCCTGCAGACCTACAACCCAGACTACATCCTAATGGTGGAAGATGACGCCGTCCCAGAAGAGCAGATCTTCCCCGTCTTGGAGCACCTTCTTCGTGCTCGCTTCTCCAAGCCGCGCTTCAGAGATGCCCTTTATGTGAAGCTCTATCATCCTGAGATGCTCCAGCACTACTTCAACCCAGAGCCTATGCGGATCTTGGAGTGGTTCGGCGTGGGCATGTTGCTGGGGCCCCTGCTGACCTGGATATACATGCGGCTTGCCGGCCACCCCGGGTTCAGCTGGCCCATCATGCTCTTCTTCTCCCTGTACAGCATGGGTCTTGTTGAGCTGGTGGGGCGCCACTATTTCCTGGAACTGCGGCGGCTGAGTCCTTCCCTGTACAGCGTGGCCCCTGCCTCTTCGTGCTGCACGCCAGCCATGCTCTTCCCTGCCCCAGCGGCTCGCCGGACCCTCACCTACCTGTCGCAGGTGTACTGCCACAATGGCTTTGGCAAGGACACAGCACTGTACGCGCTGCTGAGGGCCAAGGGGGAGCGGGCCTATGTGGTGGAGCCGAACCTCGTGAAACACATCGGGCTGTTCTCCAGCCTCCGCTACAACTTCCATCCCCGTCTGCTCTAACATGCCAAGAAATGCCTTTTCAAAATTGGTCGCCTCCTCTGGACTCCAGTATTAAGCTCTTTATTTGGGCACACTGGCTGGCAGATATTTCATCATTTAATGTTGCTTGGAATGTAGGCACTGGGACGGCTGAGGTGCGTCCAAGTCAAGGACTTTGGCTTTAGTACCCTCCCCTGACCCTGGCATGAGCAGTGTGTCCAGACCTCTCTCCCCACACACAGCCACACTGCCTCACGCAGTCTGACCCACCCAGCAAGGGTGCATGTAAATACCAGTTATGTCCTCCAATTGTTTTTAGCTCTGCTTTATGGTAGAGCTTATGACTGTCAAAAACTGTGCACCGGGGAGCGGGTGTAGCTCAGTAGTTGAGCACCTGTTTTCTCATGTACAAGGTCCTGGGTTCAATCCCTGGTATCTCTTAAAAAAAGAGGGGAAAAAAACCAACAACCTTGTGCACCAAGTGGTATGACTATTTTAGGATGCTAAGGGTAGAATTTGGCGAAAGGTGAGATCCTTTTGAGTTGATTTCTTTCCCAAGGTATGAGAATAATGGATACATGTTTAGAATATGTGTCCAAAGAGGCAGTTCCATGTTGATAAATTCCATTGGCTTCCTTGACCTTGATGTAATAAAAAACTATAATCAAAGCTGTGCAATGCCTAACATCTTAAAGGCAGGTGATCTGGCCTCTGTTACCGGCATTTTCTTTTCCCACATATCTCATATGAGAACACCGAGGCACAACAAGATCAGGAAGTACTTTCTGAACCATCAAGGTCAGACTGCCTAAGGTCGGTGGTGATTTAATACTGAATATTTCTCTCATATTCCAGTTCTTCAGAAATGGGACATTTCAGCATGATAGAGTGGGTGAGCTCTTTGCTAATTGCACAGCCCTTTCCCTAACTTTGCTGGCTAACAGTTCACCCCCATTTCTTTTTATTCTAGGTGGCATGACGTTATAGAAGAACGAGCATGGACTGGGGAGTCAGAAGACCTGAATTTTAATTTCGGGCCTGCCGTGTGCTAGTGGGCAAGCTCTATAACTGTTCTGGGTCTGTTTCTTCACGTGTAAAAGAGGGACAGTAATGCAAACCTTTGAGAGATGCTGTGAGCATTAACTAAGAGAATGTCCTTCAGACACCTCACAGAGGCTTCACTGGTAGAGGACACTTGGAAAATGTTCTTTCCTCTCCTGTCATAAGCATATAAAATTCCATGTGTATTTTACATAAAGATGTGATGTTTAAAGTTGAGCTGGGGCACAGGGCTGACACTTCTGCAGACCAAGCACTGCCAGAATAAAGATTGGCCTTTCGTCGTGTCTTCTGAAGGATATGCAGCCCAGCTTTCATCTAGCCCCACCTTCACACCAGGCCTAAAATAAGAGTTGTTCATTCAAACGAAAAATGATCTGAGACTCCTCGTGAGCTTATTCCCAAACTAGCAGCACCAGAAAATCCCTTTTCTCCAACGTCGCAAGTAAACGTCCTGTAATGATTCTTATCAAACCAGTGACCGGCATGTCCCTTTGAGGTTGGACGATTCCATTAGAGGGGTCAAGCAGCTGGCCAGTTTGTTTCAATGCCACATCTTCCATTCACTTTTTTTTTGTTTTAAGTCTGTTCTTTTTATTTTCAGCACAATACTCATTCATGGTGAGCTTCCATTTTGGGATCCACCCAAGAACACTGAGGGAGTTTAAATGGGGAGCTTAATCACCCATGTTTTACAGATGAAGAAACTGAGACCCAGAGAAGTGAACTGACTCCTCCAGGTTCACACAGCTCAACAGTGGCAGGGCCAGGACTGGAATGAAGCTCTTCTGACCCCCAGCTCCTGCTCTTTTTTCTTAACCATGTTAATCTTATAAATATCTATGTGGCCAAAGTCTCCCCTGTGAAATCTGATGGTAACGTGGATTAAATGTTGTCTCTGTAAGCTTAGGTGGTAGAAGCCCATTGTTGTGTTGGTCCTGGGGGACAGGTGGGTCAAACGTGTTGATCCAGGGAGCGGTTTTGTATCCCTAGCAAGGTCTGAAGTGATCGGAGCTACCGGATGTCCACTCCTTCGTTCCTTCTCTTCCAGTAATCTGGCCCACCCCCCAGGTTTTAGAACTGAGCTCCTGGTATTTACGACCGGCTGCCCTCCTGAAGGTGTTTTGGCCAATAACAGGAGAGCCTTGCTAGCCAGGCCCAAGAGAGGGACTCACCGCTGGGTTTGCTTCCTGTTCTTTCTAATTGCGTTTTCTGTGACTGCATGCAGCTGTCTCCTCCCCGCACTTCCCCCTCGGGTGGCTAAAGCCATTTTTAACTTGTCCTGTTTCTCTGCCTAGGCACTGAGATGTCTCCCCCACTTTTTAAAAGTCGGGTCCAGTGTCCTTTGACATTGTCTCCAGGTGCAGGCTCAGTTCTGCCCTTTATATTCTCCCTACTTCTCCCTTGTGTCCCTTGTTCCTGGACTCTAATTTTTGTACGCTGTCCTGGGCAGCTGACAGCTTTACACCAAAGCTGAAGTCTCTCATGAAATCCTGAGCAAGGGGTTTGGAGAAAACTAAGGACCCCTTCCCATATTGAGGGACAGAGACTCCCAGAAGAGCTAAGTCTCTCACAGTCCTGCTCACCTTTCTGAGTTTAAATTATAGCCAGGCCCAAGACTCTCCTTACTGTGACTGGCTGTATTTCCATAGACATATCATTCAAATAAAAGCACCTGTTCCACTGCAGCATCCCAAGACGACTCTGGTCATTCTCTTGTTTCTGTGGATGGATTTTCCTGATGTGGCAGACAGCATCAACTCCACATGTAGCTGTGGCGTCCTAAGGTCTGGGCTCATTCGGAAGTAAGGGCTGCAGACTGTACAAGTAACCATGGTTACAGGCCCCTGGGTCACACCAGTGCCAAGGTTGATACCTTCTGGATAAGATCTCACTGCAACAAATTGGGCTCGGGAAGGGGGGTACATTCTTGGTCTGACATATGGTCAGGGCAGGGGTTTTATGGGGGACTGAACTCATTTACATTTAAAGCTGCACACACACACAAACATAAAAGCATGTCGAAACACAAAACATCATTGGAATAATGATCCTTAAAGAAAGTTTCTGGTCCCTGCATTCCAATCTCTGGGGATGTTCTTGGTTCATGCCAAATCGTATGGCATTTTGGCAAAGGTCACCCTTACTGCCCAGAACTACGTGGTGAAGTTCAGACCATCCGTAGTGGTTTGGAGCTGTATGGACATGTTATTAAACTTAATCCATTCCTGCGGGTGTGAACCCGTTGTAAGTAGGACTTTTTGATGAGGTTGCTTTAGTTAAGGTGTGGCGCACCTCCGTCAGGATGCGTCTTAATCCTATAACTGGAGCCATTTATAACCCGAATGAAATTCAGGTAGGAGAGAAAGCCACAGGATTCAAGAAGCTGAAGGTCAGTGGAACCTGGAAGAGAAGGGAGAGACCCGGAGAGGCCGCCGTGTTCACTGCCACGTGACAGAGAAGCCCAAGGCCAAGGTTCTCTCGCAGCCAGTCCCAGAAGGCCCGTCTCTGGGAAGAGGGCATCACCTTGATGCCTTGATTTTGGCTTTTCGTTTCAGCCTCAAAACCTTAAGCTATTTAATACCCATTCTTTAAGCCAACCCATTCATGGCATTTGCTTGAGCAGCCCAGGAAACTAAAACATCTCACCCCCACCGGGGCTCGGGGCGGGGGATCATTCCTTCACTCGTCTTCCTGCCTCTTGGCTTAAAAGCCGCAGTCTAGGCTGTGGAGCCACCTAGACTCTGTGGATGATTCTCACTGGCAACAGCAGGTAGACGCAGCAACACCTGCAGCCTGAAAGAGAGAAAACCCGTCTTCTGAGGGTGCCACTCAGGGATCCAAGGCTGGAACCTTCCACACCACTCCCCTCCCCACCCCCTTGACACACTGAAAACAAAACAGTAATAAGAGAAAAAAGTAGCTGTGTGGTGGTGTGAAAGGGCTCCTCTTTGTGCTTTCCGTTCCCTCTGCCTGGATGCGTATGAAAACCCTTTTTACGTGGGCCAAAATTGCAGACTAACCAACCCTCACTACCCTGACCTCACTCCTACTTCCTCCTCTTCCGCGGTCCCATTTCTCTTCCACCAATCCTCTCTCATGGGCAGTTCCGCTGTGGATCCTTTACGCTTTTTCATTCATTCATTCACTCATCTGTTGCCTACTATGTGTCAGGCACTATTCCAGGTGCTGTGGATACAGCAGTGAATGAGACAAACATCCCTGACACTGTGGCACTTATATTCTGTGGGAGGGGGAGATGGAGGGAAAAAAAGATAAATAGGGGAATTTCAAGTAAGAGCTTTGAAGGGAATCAAACTGGCTAACGTGGGAAGCGGATGTGGCTCGAGTGGTTGGGCATCCGTCTACCACATGGGGGGAACCGGGTTCGATCCCCGGGACCTCCTGGTAAAAAGGCGAGCAGGCGAGCCAGGCAGCAAGGTGATGACATAACAAAAGAGACGCAGGGGAGAGTCAAGGCAGAACGCACCGGAAACCGGGAACTGAGGTTGTACAAGTGACAGGGCGCCTCTCCCACATCGGAGGTCCCTAGGATCGAATCCCAGTGAAGCCTGGAGGAGAGAAATGAGAAGAGAAGGCGAGAAACAGACACAGATCACCCAGCGAATGGACCCAGCAAGCGGGGGGCGGGGGGAACTCATAGAACTGTACACCAAAAGAAAAAATAGTCAATTTAAACAAAACCGGCTAATGTGATAGGTGGCTTGAGAGGCAGGGAAAGGGCTCAGAGAGGATGGAAAGTCTCTTTGAGGAGATTAAAATTGAGTTGAGCCCCGAAAAGGACTCAGCCAAGGGGAAAGCATCCCAGACAGAGGGGATGGCAAGTGCAGAGGCCTTGAAATAAGAACACAGCAAGTCCAAGGAACTGCAAGGAAGCCGGTGGTGCTAGAGCTCAGAGAACGAGGCTGGGAGCAGTAAGACAGGAAGCCAGGGAGCAGGCAGGGGCGAGGTCACGTCGGGCCTGGGGGTAACACAGGGGTTTGACTTTTATTCTAAACGCAATGGGAGGCCATTTCCCAGCAGGGAACTGAGTTACTTTTCCAGAGCGTTGCCTATCCATTGTTTAATTTCTTAGCCCTCTCTGTAGGCACAGGTGAAGGTTTATTACATAAGGGCATTAGGGACACACAAGTGCAGCTGACAGAGGTAGACATCCTCTGCTTCCTGAAACTCCTTTGGCCTCTTCCCCCATCTTTCTGACATCCTAAAACTATCCCATCCCTAAATGTGCCATCTTTCTCGGTCCTTTTTGATAAATTCATTGTTTGCTTTTGTATTTCTCATCTGTTTTCACCCCCCAAATTGTTAAAGTAGATGCTCTGTTCTTCCATACTTCTGTGTAGGTCGCTAGGAAAAAAGACTAGGATATCTGTTAAATTCTGCCCTAAATATTTCCACTCGTTGCGGTGCCGTGGTTCACAGCCCTGTGGCAATCTATGGCCTGGGGTAGCCTGCAAGCCACAGCACCTCCCCTCTGTGGCCCAAACACATTACATACTATTTTACCTCCAGGATTATTAAATTTCCAGAGGTTTTCCAAATAAAGTCCAACTTTAAAAATGCCAGTTAATGAGCATTTCTTAACAGATATTCCTGTAGCCAGGATAAAAATATCTAAAGGATTCTTGTGGGTGAAAATTACCCAATTTTATAATCCGTGGTGTTGAAACTCACAATGCAGCACATGTAAATAGAAGTCCCACAGTAATCAACTCCAATTAGGATGCCTCTTCACTCAAATTAAGTTACCAATTAAATAAATTCTCCCAAATGAGAAATATATTCAAGGTAAATTAATCTTATCAAATTTGCATTCTCTAGTTGCATCCTAGTTTTCTCACCATTTTTTCTTTTGACGTCAGTGAAGCGGGTACAACTCAGTGGTTGAGCGCCTGCTTCACATGTACGAGGTCCTGGTTCAATTCCCAGTAACTCCTAAAAAAAAATTTTGTTGTCAATAAAAATGAATGCAAAAAATATATAAATAAAAAAAAGAAAGAAAAAAAAAAGTGCAGAATTCAGATGTTGCCATTTGGGGAACACAATAAAATCAGTTCTCAATTTTTAAAAACGTTTTCTTTTAAAATAATTTCAACTTATAAGACAGTTGCAAAAATAACATAAACCCCATAAAGAGAATTCGAACATACCCCGCCACCCCCCAGATACCCAGATTCACCAATTTTAACATTTTCCACCTTTGCCATATCATTCCTTCTTCCTACCTTCCTGTCTGTCTGTCCTATCTATCTATCTATCATCTATCTATCTATCTATCTGTCTATCTATCTATCTATCTATCTATCTATCCTATTCTCTGAATATTTGAGAGCAGGTTGCACACATCTTTATCCTTGAACTCATAATACTTCCATGCACATTTCTGATGAACAATGATACTCACTTATGTAATCACCTTAAGTGCAGTTACCAAGTTCAAGAAATTTAACATTGATATAAAGCTTGCATTCTATATTCCAATTTTTTCTTATGGCCCAATAGTAGCCTTTTGAGCCTTTTCCACTCCCTTCTTAGACCCTACCCAGTATCATATATTGCGTTTGTCATTGTCTCTTTAGTTTATCTTTATTTTAATTTTGGAAACATATGAACAACATAAATCTCCCCATCCAAACCCCTCCCAAGCATACCATTCAGTGGGATTAATCACATCCGCAGTGTTGCGGTACCCTCACCACCATCCATTACTAGAACTTTCCCTTCACTCCAAAGATAAATCCTACACTCATTTTGCATGAACTCCCCATCCCCCGTCTCTGTAAGTTTGCATAATCTCTGGTATTTTATTTGTGGTTACCACGGGACTTAAATTTAACATTCTACATCTCTAACAACGCCATTCGCTTTGATACCATCTGTGATGGTTAGGTTCATATGTCAGCTTGGCCAGATAATGGTGCCCAGTTGTTTGGTCGCGCAAGTACTGATCTAATTGTTACTGTGAGGAAATTTTGTGGACTTAAATCCTCAGTAAGTTGATTGCATCTATGACTGATTACATCTGTAGTCAACTGGAGAACTTGCCTTCAGCAATGAAAGCATCTCAGCCAATCAGTTGCAGGCCTTAAAAGAAGAAGTAATGGTTTCAGCAGTCAGAAGAGAGAATTTCCGTCTTTACTTCAGCCAGCCAGCTTCTCCTAGGGAATTCACTGAGGGTCCTATGGAATTTGGACTTGGGCATCCCTACAGTTGCATGAGACAATTTTGTAAAATCTCATAATATTTACTGATATCCCCTGTCAGTTCTGTTTCCCTAGAGAATCCTGACTAATACACCAGTTGAACTTCAGTAGCATACACAAACTCTGTTCCTATGTATCTCCATGCCCACACCTTTATGTAGTCCTGTAAGAGGTAAAAAATGGAGTTACATAGCAAAAACACAACATTACCAGTATATGTGTGTGTGTGTGTGTGTGTGTGTGTATTTAAAGATTTAATTTATTTATTCCTCCCTTCTCATTGTTTGAGCTCACTGTCTGCTCTCTGTGTCCATTCACTGTGTGCTCTCTGTGTCTGCTTCTCTTCTCTTTAGGAGGCACTGGGAACTGACCGTGGGACCTCCCATGTGGTAGGCAGGAGTTCAGTTGCTTGAGCCACATCCGTTTCCCTCCAGTATTTATACCGACCCATGTCATTATCTTTACCAGATGTTTTTTTTTTCCTTTGAGGTACCAGGGCTGGGGATTGAAGCCAGGACCTTGTATGTAGGAAGCTGCCACTCAACTACTGAGCCACATAGGCACTTCTGAGTTGGTTCTTTCCTTTGTTTGCCTGTTTGTTTTTTGTTTTTCTTTTAGGAGGCACCAGGGACCAAACCCAGGACCTCCCATATGGGAAGCAGGCACTCAACCACTTGAGCCACATCCACTACCCTACCAGAGGGTTTTATTTCTTCGTGTGGCTTCAGTCAATTGTCTATTGTCCTTTACTTTCAACCTGCAGAACTACCTTTAGCATCTCTTGTACAGCTGGTCTAGTGATGAATTCTCTCAGCTTTTTTTATTTGGGAGTGTCTTTTTTTTTTTTTAAACTTTTAAAAAAATATTTTATTTTTAAAGAAGCTTTATTTTTTTATGAAGAGTAACAGCACTATATTTCTAGGAGAGAAAGCAATCACTTATTTCCTTTATCATAAAACAAAAGTCAATGAGTCAACTTTTTTTTGTATCAAATTGACTTTATTTTTTCTTTTTGGTGTGCAGTTCTGTGAGTTCTTCCCTCCCTTGTTTTTTCCTTTCAGGCTGCAGCACCCCCTTTAGTGTCTCTTGCAAATCTTGTCTTTCGGTAACATGTTCTATCAGTTTTTGCTTGTCTGTGAAGACTTTGAACTCACCCTTATTTCTGAAGGACAGCTTTGCTGGATACAGAATTCTTGGGTGGCAGTTTTTCTCTTTCAGTACCTTAAATACATCATACCACTTTCTTCTCTCCTCCATGGTTTCTGATGATAGGTCGGCATTTACTCTTACCGAGTTTCTCTTGTATGTGATGCTTTGCTTTTCTCTTGCTGCTTTCAGAATCCTCCCTTTTATCTCACATATTTGTCGTTCTGAATAGTAGGTGTCTCAGGGTAGGTCTCTTCAGATTTATTCTGTTTGAGGTGTGTTGTCCTTCTTGGATATTGATATTTATGTCCTTCATAAAAGTTGGGAAGTTCTCAGTCATTATTTCCTCAAATATTCTTTCTGCCCCTTTTCCATTCTCTTCTCCTTCTGGGACACCAATAAAGCGAATGTTTGTGCATTTTGCGTTGTCATTCAATTCCCTGAGACCCTGTTCCATTTTTTCCATTCTCTTCTCTTTCTCTTCTCTTGTCTTTTCCAGGTCAGTTGTTCTGTCTTCAAAATCACTGATTCTGTCTCCAAGCAATTCACATCTGCTCTTATGTGCCTCTAATGTATTTTTAATCTTGTCTATCATGTCTTTTATTCCCATAAGGTTTGTTACTTTTGTTTGCAGGCTTTCAAATTGTTCTTTATGCTGTCCCAGTGTCATCTTAATATCCTTTATTTCTTTAGTCATATTTTCTTTAAATTCTTTATAGTGATTTAGGAGAGTTGTGATTATCACTGATTAATTGTATTAAGTCTGTATCTCTTCAGGATATTTGGTTTGTTCTTTAGGCTGGGCCATCTCTTTCTGTTTCCTAGTATGGCTTGTAATTTTCTGCTGATGTCCAGGCTTCTGAATATGTTGGTGTATTTACTCTGATGGTTAATTTCTCTCTCTTGACTTTTTTTCTTTCCCCACAGCTCTTCTTTGATATTTGGTTCAACTTATACTCAGTCTTTAAAATTGCCCTGCTTAAGTTTTCAAAATCAGGCCAGGGACTCACTAGT
>JAQZBX010090409.1:0-12515 GCA_029593785.1 Cabassous unicinctus
TGGTTGTCTCAAGCTGCTTTTGCCTGGAAGGCAAATTCTGGGAGGGCACACCAGAGGGGTCTTTCACAGGTCAGTCTTTCTCAGCCACAATAGGGCTAGGAACCTGTGAAGGGAACATAGACCAGCTCCAGCCTGCCCTGGGGAGGGGTTTAGGAAGGGCATCAAGAGCTTCTCCAATGGCTTCCCAAAGCTGAGCTTTCCTGGCTTGCCCAGCAAATGCAGCCTCTCAGCTAACTGTCCCCTGTAGCCCTGAGGAAGCACAGCATCTTTAGGTCTCCATAGCCACTGCCTCTGTCTAGGGCTTGTTGTAACAATGGCTGTTGCCATCTTTGCCGGGGCTGGTTGAAACAATATCTGTCCTCAGAGTCGAGCCCCCAGCCATCAGAATTTACTAATCAAAAACCATGATCACTGATCAACTGTGCCCAACCTTATTCTTGGGGAAGAGGATTTTTATGTCCCTTTCTGTCACCAGCGAGCTAGCCCGGAGCAGGACTGCAAAGCAGCCTGCCGCGAGAGTGAGAGAGAGAGCAATTTACTGCTCTTTACTGCAACCTACCATTCCCTTCCCACTCTTCCCTGGATATTGTACCGTATTTTTCTGGCTTCCAGGCTTTCAAAATAGTTGTTTCAGATGGTTCCTGCCTGTTTAATAGTTGTTTTGGTGGAAGGATTGAGTCCTGGAGCTCCCTACTCCACCATCTTCCCACAGTCCTCACTATTGTTAGCACTTTTGAACTATTGTAAAGAATACTGTTATGAACATTCCTGTGTGAGCATGTATGTGGGTGTATGTTTTCATTACTTCTGAGTATAAGATTAGGAGTGGAATTGCTGGGTCACATGGAAACTCTATGTTAAACATTTTGAGGGACACCCAAACTGCTTCCACAAGCATTTTAAGAGTGTTCCCATTTCTCCACATCCTTACCAACATGTGTTACTGTCTGTATTTTTTACTTTACCTTTGTGGTGGGTATGAGCTGATATTTCATTGTGGTTTAGATTTGCATTTGCCAGAGGTGTGCTTACTGACCAAATATTTGTATATCTCCTTTAGGGAAAATGCCTATTTTATCTATTTTTCTTTTATCATTTGTGCTTTTTGTGCCATATCTTAGAAACCATTATCCAATCCAGGTCATGAAGATTTAATCCTATGTATTCTTCTAAGTGTTTTATAGTTTTAACTCATACATGTAGGTATATGATCCATTTTGAGTTCATTTTATATGTGATATGAGGCAGGGATCCAACTTCATTCTTTGCATATAGATATTTTGTTGTTCCAGTACCGTTTATTGAAAAGAAAATTCTTTTTCTATTAAATTGTCTTAACCTTTCCAGAAAACCAGTTGATTAAAATGTAAGGTTTTATTTCTGGACTCTCAATTCAATTCCATTGTTCTACATATCTACCCTTACACCAGTAACACACAGTATTGATTAATGGAGCTTTGTAGTCAATTTTGAAGTTGGGACGTGAGTCCTCCAACTTTGTTCTTTTTTATTCAAGATTGACTTTGCTACTCTGAATCTCTTGCATTTCCATATAAATCTGAGGATCAGGTTGTTAAATTCAGTGAAAATCCATGTTGAGGTTTTGACAGAGATTCTGTTGCACTGCAGATCAATTTGTCAAGTATTGGTATCTTAATACTAATCTTTTAATCCATAAACATAGGATTTTTTCCATTTATTTTGACATCTTTTTGTTCCTTTAACAGTTTTTTAATTTTCAGTGTATAGGTCTTGCACTCTAAAAATATATTCCTATATCCCATTTGTTTGATGTTATTATACACGGAATTGTATTCTTAATTTTATTTTCAGATTATCCATTGCTAGTATATAGAAACACAAATGACTTTTTATGGATCTTGTACCCTCCAACCTTGGCATTATTTCTAATTGTGGTTTTTAGTGGATTCCTTATGATTTTCTATATACAAGATCATGTTACTTGTGACCAAAGATAGTTTCACTTCCTTTTCAATCTGGATGTCCTTTCTTTATCTTTCTTGCTTAATTGCCTTGATAGAATCTCCAGTACAATGTTGAATGGAAGTGATAAGTGTGAGCATCCTTGTTGTGTTCCTGATCTTAGGGGGAAACATCCAGTCCTTCAAAATTAAGTATGAGAAAAGATAAAATAAATTTTAAAAAATTAAGTATGATGTTAGCTGTGAGTTTTTCATAGACTCCTTTCATGTGATTAAGAGACAGTCCTTACTATTCTTAGTTTATTAGTTATTTCTATAATAAATGGTTGTTGGATTTATTCAAATACCTTTTTCTCCATCTACTGAGATAATCTTGTGTATTTTATTATTTATTAATATGTTGTATTGCATTGGTTGATTTTCAGATGTTAAACAAACCATGCATTCCTGATATAAATCCTTTGTTACAATGTTGCCTTAGTTTGCCACAGGGCTGCTGATGCAAAATACCTGAAATGGGTTGGCTTTTATAATGGGAATTTTTTTTTACGGTAAAAATGTACAGTTCTGAGGCCATGAAATGTCCAAATCAAGGAATCAGCAGTGATGCCTTCTCACCAAAGTCAGCAACTGGTGATACTGGGGTCCTGCCGAGTGGCAAAGCAAAATGCCTGCCAATCTCTGCCGAGGTCCCTGCCTTTCCCTCCAGAATCTACCGTCTCCTGGAGCTCAGCTGTGGACAACCAGGCATAGGGCTTGTCTCTTTCTGGGCCTCCTCTCTCAGTCTTGGCTGCTCTGCCTTCTTCCTGAGTTCAGCTGTGGGCTATCAGGCATATGGCTTGTCTCTTCAGTCTTGAGCTGCTCCATGGGCCCAGCCTCTTGGGGGCTTCATGCTCAAGCTTTGGCTGCTAGTGATCCTCGAGTCTTCTCTCACAAGGCAGGATCAAGAATGGCAGAGCTCCCTTTTCCTGTGTCACTCTCTGTGTGTCTCCATTTATATAAGACCCAGCAAGAGGGCAGAGATTCAAACTGAGTCATGCCTCACCAACATAGTCCAATCAAAAGATCTCACACCCACAGGGATAGATTAGTTAAGAAAACATAATCTTTTTCTTTTTGGGATTCATAAAAGAACTTCAAACTGTCACACATTATATGATTCTAGCCCTTTAATATTTGAGATTTGATTTATTGCCTAGCATATGATCTATACTGGAGAATGGTCTATGTGTACCTGAGAATTTATATCATGCTGTTCTTGCATGGAATGTTCTGTAGATATCTATTAGTTCTAATTGGTTTATATTTCTCTTCAAGTCTTTTTTTCCTTTGTTGATCTTCTGCCTAGTTGTTGTTTCCATTATTGAAAGTTGGGTACTGAAGTCTCCAATTACTATTGTTGAATTGTGTATTTCTTCCTTACATCCCATCAGTTTTTGCTCCAAGTATATTCGGGCTCTGTTGTTAGGTACATATGATTATAATTTTTATATCTTCCTAATGGATTTACCCTTTTATTGTAAAATGTCTCTTTTTGTCTATTGTGACAATTTTGTTGGAAAGTCTATTCTATATGACATTAAAATAGCTTCTGCAGTTCTCTTTCACTTACTGTTTGCATGGCATATCTTCTTCCATATTTTTACTTTCAATTTATTTGAATGTAAACTGGATCTCTTGTAGACAGCATATAATTGGATCATGTTTTATTTTTAATCAATTGTGTCATCTCTACCCTTTCATTGGAGTGTTTGATCCCTTTATATTTAATATAATTACAAATGAGCTATGTCTGCTATTTTGCAATTTCTTTTAGATATGTCAATGCAATTTTTATTCCTTTATCCTCCATTAGTGCCTTCTTTTGAGTTACATAAATATTTTCTTGTGTAACATTTTCATTCCCTTGTGGTTTTTCTTACAATATATTTTGAGTTATATTCATATTGCTTACTCTGGAAATGATAATTAGCATATAAACAAAAAATATCAAATTGGGATTAATACTAACAATTTCAATAGTGTACCAAAACCTTGATCCAATATAGCTTGTTCTCTCCCCTATTTTTGCTATTATTGTCATTCCAATTACATTTTTATATATTATAAGCCCAACATCATGATTTGTTGCTTTATGCAATTGTCTTTTTAAAAGGTTAGGAGAACCAAGAGATGTAGAAATATACATTTATACCATCTGTTTTAGTTTGCCTAAGGGCTACCCATGCAAAGTAACAGAAATGGGCTGGCTTTTATAAAGGGGCTTTATTTGGGGTAAAAGCTTACAATTCCGAGGCCGTGAAATGTCCAAATTCAGGTACCATCTAGCCAAAGTCAGCTACTGTTAATCCTGATGTCCGGCCATGTGGTGAAGCAAGATGGCCACAGATCTCTGCCAAGGTCTCTGCCTTCCCCTCCAGAATCTCCCATCTCCTTGAGCTCAGCTGTGGGCAACCAGGCATAGGGCTTGTCTCTTCTGTGCCAACTTTCTCAGTCTCAACTGCTCCGCTTTCTTCCTGAGTTTAGCTACAACCTATAAGGCATATGGCTTATCTTTCCCTGGGCCTCAGCTCTTTGAGCCGATTGGGGGCTTCTCCCTTTGCAGCTTAGCTGCAGGCAAAACTGGAGTCCTTTCTCTTACATTGCAGGATCAAATATTGTGGCTCCCTTTTCCTGTGTCTCCATTTTTACCAGATCCAGCAAGAGGGGGGAAATTCAATGTGGGTCATGCCTCACTGACGTAGTCCAGTTGAAAGGGTCTCACACCCACATGAATGGATTATTTCACAAACATAACCTTTCTCTCTTTGGGATTCATAAAACAATTTCAAACTGCCATACTGTCTTTTATATTTACCTATCTAGTTACCTTTACTGGTGCTCCTTATTCCTTCATGTGGATGCAAGTTACTATCTAGAGTCTTGTTGGGGATTCAATCATGTCCCCCACAAAAAGCATGTTCTTACAAGAATGTCCTTCTGTGAACTAGAACAAATGTACATCACTATTGCAAGCTGGTAAGAATGTGGAGAAGCATGGGAAAATACAATTAATGTAACCTATGGACTATAGTTTACAGCAATACTGTAATATTCTTTCATCAATGCCAAAGATGTACTGTGTTAATAATAGGTGGGTATGGAAAAATATACCAAAATGTACACTATAGACCATAGTTAGTGGTAATAGTCTGATGATATTATCTCATAATCTGTAACAAATGTTCCACAACATATAGTGTGTTGGTAGAGGGGTGTTGTATGGGAATTCCACACATGTGCATGATTATTTTGTAAGTCACAACTTCTCTAATGATTTTTTTTTTAAAAAGCATGTGCAGATCCCAACCACTGGTCCTGCAGGTGTGAACCTATTTGTAAATAGGACCTTTGAAGATGTTATTAGTTAAGGTGCCCACACTGAATGAGGGTGGGACTTAATCAAATATGGCTGAAGTCCTTATGTTCAAAGGAAATTGGACATAAAAGGAGAAACTATAGGGAGTGGCCAGAAGTTGAAAGTTAACAGAACCCAGAAGAAAAAAGGAAAAGATGCTACCATTTGCATTGCCATGTGACAGAAAAGACAAGGAACCATAAAGACTGCTGGCCAGTCAGAAGATACTGACTACAGCAGGAAGCAAGCCATCTAGCCTCTGAAACCATAAGCCTATAAATCCCTGTTGTTAAGACAACCCATTGTATGATATTTGTTTTGGCAGCCAGGAAAGTAGGACCGTTTTTGGTATGGAAAGTGGGGTTCTGCTATTGCAAATACCTAAAAATGTGGGAACCATTTTGGAATTAGGTAATGGGGAGAGGCTGAAAGAATTATGAGGTGCTTGAAAGGCAATCTTTGTTATAAAATGGAAAAGAATTTGGCAAACTTGTGTTGTGATGTCAGATTGAAAGTACGACTTGTAATTGATGAACTTGAATATTTAGCTGAGGAGAGTTCCAAGCTACGTGTGGAAGGTTTGGCTTGGTTTCTCCTTACAGCTTATAGTAAAATGTGAGGGGAAAGGGATACATCTGCAAAGACCCTATTTCCAAATGAGATAACATTGTAAGGTTCCAGGCAGACATGAATTTTGGGGGACACATGTTAATGCTCTTAGAAACTTTGGCCTGCCCATTACCCAGACTGAGCTAGCTTGGACAAGACTCTCAAGCAGAGAGTAGCAATTGTTTGCAGTAGGCAGCCTTCAGCATGCTGAGGTGAAGGCCAAGGATAGAGGAGTAAAGGGGCCCAAATCAAAGGTGAGTTCAGAACACAGTCTTCCATTTCCCCACCCTGAATAATTGACAGCCATGATAGAAATCGTTGAAAAGCATCTCTTCTCCACAGACGTTCAGCATGCCAATCGTATTTCCCTGTGGCAATTAGCACATTGGATGAAGATGGAGACCAGGTACTAGCTCATACAGAATGTACTGGCATTTCTACATTGTAGGACAAGCATACACCCAGTTAGGGAATATGCTGTTTGATAAGCTTCCCACTGATATCTCATGGTTTTGCTAGTAATTCCCAGTGTGTGGCATTTCCTGAGCTGCATATTTGACACACAGTAGGTTATTGTTCTATATCATGGTCCACTGCTTGATGCAATCTGCCAACAGCCAGAAGGATGGTTTTCTCCCTCACTGAGTCTCTCAGATGAGAAACTTTACCAACATTATCATTATTGTCCTTGTAAGTTTATTTTCTGTCAGGGTTAGAAACTTGGGGCAAATACATTCTAGCTTTTTCCCAAGAAATGAATCTCAGTGGTGATATTGACAAGGTCGGCTCATACAAAACACTATCTTACTGCTGCAAATATGGGTCGTTTGCACTATTTGTAAATTTATTTCCTCTGTAGTGTGAAGATTTCTTTTTGAAATTCCCATACATTTTTAAAAGTTCACTAATATTTCAGGTACAAAAAACTTGAATTTTATTTCAGCATTGCTCTGTCAATGGAAAACTTAATTAGGGCACAACAAGAGCACTAGCATTCCTTTATCATTTGTAAATCTTAGGAAAGGCTAAACTCTAGTGGTGATTTTGTTCATTTATGCTAATTTGAAACTTTTGATTTGTGACACTCAGTATGACCTATGGAAATTAATCACCTTATTTGCCACTGTTCACTTCCTGCAAGTTTTCCTGTGAATAAAGATATTTTCTTACATAATCATTCTACAGTTATCAACTTCAGATAAGAAAACTAAGACACGAAAAGATCAAATAAATAGTTTAAGGTCATAAAGTTTTCTCATCTGTGAAAAGAGTGTAATAATGGAATTTACTTCATAAGTTTGTTATAAACTTAGATGAGTTAATATTTATGAAGCAGCTAAAGATCCATATATTTGCTTTTTAAAATATGTCTAACTAGATCACCTTCCTTTTTTCTGCTCTCCATTCATATTAGACACAGAAAGGAGCTGCCATTTTCTTCCACAGAGATGTCATATAGGCAAAGGGTATTCATTTGATATAAGGCATATATACTTTATGTTATCATTAGAAGCTTCCTCAGTAACAGTCTTCAAGGAATTGGATGCTGTGTTAAATTAAATTGTGAATACTGCCTTTCTCCCAGTAGCCAGTTTTATAATATGGAGCTTTCTAGATTCTAATTCACATTCTTTTCTTTTAAATGCAGACAAGTGCTTTAAAGGAAGGAGCACTAGAAGATGACTTTGGGCTAGTCACATTCAGTCATCAGCTGGCTTTGGAACATCAGGAATTCTCTCTTCCTCTCAATTTCTGTAGATCTTGATGAGTTCCGCAAGTTTCCTATAGAATGGACTAAGTTCTCAAAGATCCCTTATATTGCTAATATTCTACACTTTTGTACCTGTAAGATATTTTTGTTGCTGTTGTTGTTTCTTACATGGTTTATTTGGGATCCAGTTTATAAGCCTCCCCCCCCCACTTTTTTTACTCAGTCCTAATTTACAACTCAAAGGATATGATAACATCCAGTTCAAGATGAGCAGTTCTAGTCTCTTAGTCAATTTGTACCCAGGTGCTCAGTCTTTACTAGGATCTAGTAGCATGCCAGGAGCTGCCTTTGTTGTTGTTGTTTTAGAATAATAGTTATTTGTTGTAGAGCATAGCTTATTTTCAGAACTCTAGGAGTCTGCTCTGCAAATCTCCTTTTGGGGCTTGCCAGAGACCCCACAGACTACTCTGATTCACCCAAGATACCTCCAGCAACATCAGATCGGCTAAGTCATATGTACCTTAGTATCAGACAAATCATACCTCACCCTAAACTTGATGAAGAGCCCTTTCTTGAAGTGGGCCTCACTCAAAACTGGCAAACTTATGAGTCATGAGATATATGGATAGCAGCATTGTCACCAAGTGCATTATATACACTGAAACAAGAGACAACATACGGTGCTGTGTTCTCAATAGCTATAATACACATAAAGTAAGATCCATCCATTTCATCATCACTTTCCCTGACCCACCTGTGGAATCTTTGGCTATGCCAGATTAGAGGTTCTGGTTCACAGAGGGGGGGATAACCTGACAGGAGGAAATTAAAGATTCTATGGAATTGGCAGGTGCAACTACCACCTGACCATTTTGGTCTCCTTATAGCAGTGGGAAAGCAGGCAAAAGTTACTGAAATGGGTGAGGGGATATGGTTAAATTACTATAAAGAGGAAATATGTTACTGCACAATGGGGGTAGGAAGGAATATTTATGACATACAAGGATTTGACTGAGAGTCAATCCCAAGAGATGAGTATAAATGGACAATTTTAGCAACCCCAGCTCAACTAGGGCAAGGCTAAAGTTTGGGGATGAAGTTTGGTTCACCCTACCAGGCAAGTAACCCAGATGCAGCTAAGTGCTTACAGAGGCTGATGAAGATCTGAAATGTTAGTGAAGGAGAAGATGAATATCTATTACAGCCTCAGGACCAGGTGCAACAAAAATTATAAAGCCTTTATGACTTTTTATTTTTTTTTAAAGATTTATTTTTATTTATTTATTTATACCCCCCTTGTTGCTTGTGCTCATTGTGTCCATTTGCTGTGCATTTTTCTGTGTCTGCTTGTCTCCTTTGTTGCATCATCTTGTTGCGCCAGCTCGCTCACCGTGCCATGCGGGCCGGTTTGCCTTCACCAGGAAGCCCCGGGAATTGAACCCAGGGCCTCCCATATGGTAAACGGGAGCCCAACCAATTGAGCCACAGCCACTTCCCTTTATGACTTTTTAGAAGGTTACAACTGGCAAGGATTGGATTTGCATCTCTACTTTCAGGGTGCTCTTAGATTGGAGTGGTACAATCAGCTGACCTGATTTATGAACTTACCCCAGATTCTTTGGGTACTATATCTGCCCCAACCCATGCCTCCACCCCCTAAAGACTCGCCCACCTGCTTAATGAAGAGCCTTATCCACCACCTCCATGGCTACATCTCCTAATATCGCCAGTTTTCCCGATCTCCCCAGGATGACATCTGGGCTTCCCCACCATCTCAGGGCACGAGCCACCACAGCTCAGATGCCCTGGTTTTATGACCAATGAAAGCTATCACTACTACCACTCTTTCTGGGCTTAGATAATGGCCAGTATTGTGAATGGGTATGGGAGTGGTATCTGACTTTCCTAGTGTTTTCTGGAGAAGCTCAATAATACAACCTATAGGTTTAGGGAGTTAATGTTCTGTGCAGCACATTAACATTAAGCTTGGACCAGTGTGATCCAGTAAATAAGGTTTTGTTTGATGAACCACAGTCTTTCTCTTCTTTACAGTCACTGTTCAGAGATGCAATGGCTCCACATAGCCTCTCAGGGGAGAGCCCATGTGATTGATCGAACAGCTATGTTTTCTTGTGAAGCTGAGGTCAGCTTGAAAATACACTGTTATAGTTCTTTTCCTTTCTTTTATGTATATGTTTTCTTTTCTGCCACACATGGACACACACATTCCCTTCTGGTGTCCCTGGGATTCCACACTTCTCCCACCTCACCCTCAATGAAACATTAGCATTTGAGCTTTACTAGAGGTTATGTTTTCTAAGAAACTTAAGGCTGAGATAGACAGAGGCATTTAATGATTCTGCGTATCCATGCAGTGGATTGTCTATAAGAAAGAAATCCTGGAAGATGAGGGCGACATTGTCATGAACAGGAAGAGGAGGTCAATTGTAAGGAAAATCAGAGAGAGAAATGAGGCAATGTCAGATGCATGAAACATTAGGAGAAGGAAACAGAAATGTGAGTAGCATGAAGGAGGAAATTTACTCACGAGATTTAAGCATTGAGCTTCCCTTGAAATTCCTTTCAGGGGCAAGGAAGGGTAATGAATGTGGAATATGAAATGAAGAGTGTTGTTGTTGACAGAAAGAGAACAAATGTGAACTCCCAGAAGACAGCAGGCTGTCGAGAATCTGTCTTCCTTCTTTCCTTTGCAGCTTTTTTTCTGAATTCCATGCAAATTTTATATCAAGACCAACACTATTAAAAGTGAAGATAAAGCAAAAGCATGGTGTGTGACCTTGGCTATTTACTTGTAAAGTAAAGAGAAACAAACAATATAATGGAAGTCAAAGAATATTTTAAAATATCATGCAATAGTTTTATGGTCCTGGCTCCCTTTAAGAGTTTTCTTTACAAGTCTGTTAGGATCCTGGTTTAGGGTCAGCAGTAGCTAGATTACTTTCCAAAATTTTCTTTAGGGCCTAATTAAGTTTAAAACTTCCCTTGGGCCATAGTGCAAATATAAATGTCTTTATCTTCTGCATCAATGGTCCTCAAACTTTAGTGAGCATCAAATTATGAGTTTATTAAAACATAGATTGCAAGCCCCACATCCAGAGTTTCTTATTTAATAGTTCTGAGGTGGTGCCAAGAACTTGACATTCTAGTAACTTTCCAGAAGATGCTGATATTGCTGATTTGGCTACCAAACATGGGAGGAGCGATATTATTATTATTATTTTTTAAAAGATTTATTTATTTATTTATTTATCCCCCCCTTGCTGCTTGTGCTGCTGTGTCCATTTGCTGTGTGTCTTCTCTGTGTCTGCTTATCTCCCCCTTGCTGTGAGGTCTTGCTGCATCAGCCCACCGCGCCGTGCAGGCCGGCCTGCCCTCACAAGGAGGCCCCGGGAAGCGAACCTGGGGCCTCCCATATGGTAAACGGGAGCTCTATCGATTGAGCCACACCCGCTTCCCAGGAGTGATATGTGTTTAAGACATGATTTTAAGATCTATAATTGCAAGGAACAAATAAGGACTGTTGCTGAATATCCACAGGAGACTGCCAGAAGAAAAAATTTGAAGTTTAGAATTAAGACTGCCCTAAAGAGATTTATATTAGAGTACTAAACAAATTATTTGTCATTTTGTTTCTTTGAATATTGGCAAATATATTCATATTTTAAAGATTTATTTATTTATTTATATCTATTTTTAGCCCCCCCCCTCCATTTTTGCTGTTTCTGTGTCCATTAGCTGGGCAATTCTCTGTGTCCATTTCCTGCCCTCTCTTCTCATCCTTCTCCTCCTGTCTTCACTGGGATTCGATCCTCAGAACTGCCAATGTGGGAGAGAGGCATCCTACCTCCTGTGCCACCTTAGTTCCTGTTTTTTCAGTGCCTCTCGTCTTGGTTCTCCCTTGTGTCACTCTCCTGTTACATCATTCATCTTGCTGTGTGGCTCGTTGGGGCCTGGCAGCGTAACTACACGCGGGACCTTGGGGGTGCACCCGTTCGCAGGGCCTGGGGGGCTCACTCACTCGCGGGGCCTGGCAGTGCACACACTCATGGGGCCTGAGGGTGCACTAGCACATGGGACCTGACAGCGCACCCACTCATGGGGCCTTATGGCACCCCCGTGCACGGAGCCTGGCAGTGCACCCGCTCACGGGGCCTGACGGCGCACCCACATGTGGGACTTGGGGAGCTCACCCATTTGCGGGGCTTGACGGCACACCAAGCATGGGGCCTGGCAGCCTGTGTGCCTTCTATATTTTTATTTTTTTTATTTTTACCAGGAGGTCCCGGAGATCGAACCCAGGTCCCTCCATATGGGAGACGGACATCCAACCATTTAAGCCGTATCCGTCCCCCTGTTATATCTCTTAAGGTTGACCAAAGATACCCAGAGTCACAGTCATTTCCCATACAGGATGGTCATATAATAAATCAGGCTTAGTTTATCACCAGCACTCTAAAAACCAGACCTAGGGAGAAAAACTAGGTCTGGAGACACATGCATGGTTTCTAATATAGCTAATGTTTAGCCTACCCTGATTATCACAAAATCAGGACAGCGAGAATATTCGCAAGGCAAATATGTTTTTAAAAGGCATCTCACAAGCACCTAGTAGTGGCACTGTTATTCTGTGTGTAAAGGGGAACATCCTATAGAAAATTTTCTGCTAGACAGGCAAAAGGTAAACCTTTCTGAGGAACTCTGTGTGGATTAGGTGAGCTATCTTTCGACTTCCTTTGTTATGTGGAGGGGAAAAAATACCGAAAGATATATGTCTCTCTTTTTTTAAATTTTCTTCAGACAAATCTGATGCCCTCAAGCATTTCTCTGAATATCT
>JAQZBX010090410.1:0-12511 GCA_029593785.1 Cabassous unicinctus
TCCGTAGGGAGAGCATGCTGTTAGGTACTGTCCAGCAGCGTGTCCAGAAAACAAACTCGGTCAGATGATGAGATTCTTTACCTGGACTGGTGACAATAACCTCCACAGTTACCACTTCCCGTTTTGCTGCTCCTTTGCTTCCATTCTCAAAAGCTTCTCCCAGCCCCAGACTCGTTTTCCACTGAGGTCCTGTTCATCTGGCCTGAGGGTGGTGTTACAAATATTTAACAACCAGCATGGGAGTGGCACAGGCACAGACCAATCAGAATAGATGCCCTGGGGCAGATCCTGGAGGCTCCCTGCGGGGATGGGCATTAACCCTTCAGTTGCTGGATCCTGGGGAGGAGTGTGTGGAGGATGGACTGGGGATGGGGGGGAAGCACCTGGGGGATGGGACAGCAGCTCTTTACCAGTGTGAAGGTATTTCAATATAGTATCCACTTGTACAGCCAAGCTTTTTGGCTTCTCCACCCTTCAATCATGTGTGTGCCCTGCATTAAATACCTTCTGTCTTGAATGTTTAGAGAGGTTACTCTTTTCGCTTTTCTGGGCTGGATCCTGACTGATATGACATCTGACACCAGAATTCCTCTTTGGAAAGCAAATGTCTTTGTATAAGAAAATACCTTGATAAGGTATTTGGGGGGAGAGAATATCCGGAGGATATGATTTAATAGGAGACAAGGAACCAAAAGAGAGAGCTAAACTGCTCTGCATGGGAAATAAGTGGAAATTTGGGGGTGGGGGAGGGAAAATAATAAAACAGGTTGCAGCTCTGGTGGTGGAAATGGCTGAGGGGCTTTTAGGAATGGAAATATCAAAGACTTGACTTTTTTTTTTCTACTGCTGGCATTTTGCAATCTATAAATCCCTTCTCCCCATCCTTTGGAAATGCCTGCTACCCACAGAGGCTTTGTGTGCCCGGTCATGCATTGTTTTAGGGGTGGAGCGGGTTTTTCTTCCTCTTCTTCTTTAATGGAACATAAAGAAAAGGATTGAGGTCTTTGTCTGGGCTGACTAAGGGTAGAGCCGGCAATTCCAGCAGGGGGGTGAGAAGATGCATAAACTGAATTAATTCAATGCAAGCAGGAGCTCTGAGCTAGAAATGACAATGAGAGTAAGAGTTACTCTTTCACAGTGATTCCTATGTGCCAGGCTCCGTTCTGAGCATTTCACATGAATTAGCTCGTTTAATTCTCACAACAATCCTATGAAGTAGGTACTATCATTATCCCCCTTTTACAGATGTGGCACACAGCAGTTAAGGAAGGTGGTCGCCCTAGCAAGGAGGAGAGCTGGGATTTAAACCCAGGCAGCCTGAGTCTGTGCTCTTAACCCCAGGGGCGAGGAGCCCTCCAAGAATTGGCAGGACTCCTGGGAGGCTTTCCGTGTACACCATCTGTTGAGCGGAGTTTCGAATCGATCTGACCTGGATCTTAAGGGGCAGGAAGAGCCTAGTTGGCGTCTGGATTTATCTATTTTTCCACCAGTCTCCTTGACTAGCTCTGAACTCCCCCAGGGAAGGGACTGTGTTTTATCCCTGTGTCCTCAGATCTACCACGGGGCCTGGCACAGAGGGGGAGGGAGACTCACAGGGAGCACAGGACATGTGTCTGGGCCAGGCTGGGGCTGAAGCCAGGACCGAGGGAGACATTTGTCGCCTCTGTCACTTCCCCCTCCCCAGCACTAATTCCAACGTTGCTGCCACCTCCCAGGCAGGGCATGAGGCCGTGGATTTCTCCTAATTGAGAAGAAAAACAGCTTCTGTCTCATCAAGGCAGGACTGCGGAGGCAGGGCAGAGGGAGCTGGCAGCAAACACGCCGCGCCTCTCGGAACTGCTTCCCTTGCTGCTGTCGCGCATTTAACGCTCGTGTTTTAACATGTAAAAACCACGACACCCTTTTTGAAGGCCCCAGAGAGAGAGTTGGTATCTCAACCGGGACAGCCCTTCCGGGAGGCTCGGAGGGGACGAGGGGCCTCTACAGCAAAGGAACAGTCATTCTCTTCAATATTGTCTCTCCAGCATTCTTGATTTCATTTTCAATGATAAAAATTGAGATGTACAACTCTTGTCTCTGCAAACACAGGCTGCAGTCAACTGGAAAGAGATTTGTTCTCCTGCGTGGGAGGGTGATGGGGAAACAGTGGGGGGAACACAAGCTCTGGGGAACATCTCTGGGGCTCTGGGGACAATGGGACAGGAGCCCTTCCCTGATCACGCTCCACCTCCCCAGCACATGCACACATGCGAGCACACACATGTGCATGCATGCACACATACATGTGCACAGACACTCACGCACACACACAAGCACATACTCCTTCTCCCAGGGGCCAAGTCCCAGAACTCCAGGTCTGTCCCAGATTCCAACTAGGGTCCAAAGGATGAGAAAACTGGACAACACCTGCAGACACCTCACCCCCTACCTTGGGCCAGAGGGTTGCTGTTGGCCTGAACTAGGGCAGTAGTGTTCACAAACAGAGAGCAAGGGCTGATTCCAGAGATACGTGAGAGGGAGGCCTACAGGGCCTAGTGATTGGATGGAAGTAGAGGAGTAGGAAATGGAGTAAAAGGGGATCACAGGTTTCTGGCTGGGGTGACTGGGTTGATAGGGGTGAAATTCTGGGGAGTGGGCCTGGGGAGGAAGATGATGAACTCCATCTGAGATGTCCAGGGTGACACTGGGTTTGCCGGTTCTGGCTCAGGAGAGAGGCGCAGGCTGGAGACAGAGACTCCAGTGTCCTCAGATACAGAGATGGGCCCAGTGGATGGGGCTCACCCAGGAGAGAATGAGGAGTGAAGAGAGAAAATGGCCAAGGGTGGAACTCTGGGGAGCATCAATATCAAAGAGCCTTATGAGAAAGATGAGGGTGAGAAGCTGGGACCAGATGGTGCAGAAAACCAGGTTGCAGTGGCACCTTCAAAGCCAAAGGAGTTTCCAAGAAAGTCTTACCGGATTTTGTCTAGGTTCTTTGACGATGCTGCAGAAATGAATTTCAAGAGCACATCGGGTTTGTTAGGCCAGTAATTTATTAAGGTAAGGAGGGAGGAGAAATGGGAGAAAATAACGGACCATGGGTCCCAGAGAGAGGAAGGGGCTGAAGAGTGATAAAGAGGGCTGGTTTATAGACCACAATTTCCCATTATAGACTATAAATGCCCAGGTTTTACTTGTGTGTTGATCCATGCAGAGGGAACATGGTGAGAGCAGAACACAGAAGCTAAGAGGAACAAGAAAGCCAGAGGGTTGACTTTTGCGCTTGCTTTTTAAACCATTAATTATTCCACCCCTTTGCTAATGGCATGGGAGGAGTTCCAGCTGTTTGCTGTTTTGATTGATTACCCCACCCATCAAGCCCCCCAGTGGGCCCAATGATAATGTCCCTGGAGAATATCTGAGGCTTCTCCTGGCTTCCAGAGGGAATTTTATTCTGCATGGCAGAAATCTCACAAGGGTCTTCCAGGTATATCAATATCCATGTGGACTTCTTGCCAGGTTCCAGATCCATCTATTGAGTCCCTAGTTTACTAGCCTGCTTCAAAAGTGGGTGTGATCATCAGACCCAAAGGCTGCCAGGATGTCAGGTGAGAGAAGGACTAAGGAGAATCCATAGAGCAAGCATCAAGGATGTCACTGGTGACCCTGGAAAGATCTTAGTGGGAGACAAGGAAGGGTGGACAAGGAAGAAAGACTAGTTTTTCAAAAAGCTTGGCTTCAAGGAAAAGGAGACACAGGGTCAGAGCCAAAGGAACCACCAGGTTTAGGGACAAACATTGTCGTCATTGCCTGTTGGTCTGTTTGTTGGGTTCTTTTTGCAATGAAACAGCTTTCAGTAAGTGTATAGGCTAAAGAGGAAAAAGCAGTAAAGAACTAGAGAGTGGGATATAGAAGAGAGGGGAGTTACTGATAGAAAAGGTCCCACAAGAGACGGTAGGGATGGGGCTTTTTCCCAGGGGGTAGAGCTGGGACCACTGGGGAGATTCAAGGAAGCAGTGATGGAGGTTTTCGCTCAGTCTAAAGTCCTGTTAACGATGATTTCTGCCCCAAGATGGAAAGTCTTGCTTTAGGATGAATGAGCTCCCTGCCTGTGGTGGAAAGGATACCCACCCGTCAGGGTGCTGCAAAGAAATTCCTGCAAGAGTTAAGGGTCAAACTAAATGATCCCAAGTGCCCTTTCTCCCTTTGAGATCCTGTGGTTCTACAAAATGCAGCCTGTGGCTCTGAGCTCTCTCTCTTCCTCCCTGCCCCCGCCCCCACTTGCCCACCAGTCTCACACTTACATCTGCATCCTATTCTATGACATGAATATTTAAATGTCATCTGATTGCATTATGCATCACCAGTTGGGGGAAAAAAAAACGGTCCTGAAAAGCCCCCTCTGCCTATCTCCCCTCCCTCTCTGTCTAGTGAAAGCTAGAGGGGAAAAAAACTCATCCCCAATTCACAGTTCCTATCTTCTCCCCCCACCCCAGCTCCTCTCCTGGCAGCCCATGTAGACCAGGGTCAGGCACCAGCTGGTCCTGAGCAGCAAGAGGGGGTAGTTCACCCGTTACAGGCAGTTGAGCCTTGGGATTCCCAGTTTTGTTTTTCCACACAGAAGGTCACACCTCAGGGTCACGAGCCTCCTTTTTATGCAGACCCCTGCCCCAGCATCTGCCCCAAACAAGACCCCCATCACCACCCACCCATTCCAGCCCTTCCTCTCTTTTTGGCAATCCCAAGCTAGAAGCAGATAGTAGCATCCTGCCCACTTTCAGTGAAGGCATCCCAGCAAACAGGCATGGCTGAGCCAAGGGGGGTGGTAGAGAAGGGTCCCGCGGCAGGACCTGTGACCCTCAGTGAAGAAATTACCACTGGGCAGGGACGGAGCCAGGAAGCAAATACCCCAACCTCTCTCGCCTCCCACCCTCTGATCACCTGTCAGTGCTTCCAATGGCCAAATACAACTGGAAGCCAGAGTCAGAGGAGCCCCTTGAAGTCACAGACGCTCTAGAGGTCAGGGCTGCGGCCCAGAGCAGGGTGGGGAAGGGTGGAGAAGAGCCAGCAAGCCCAGGTCCCCACTCCCTCGCTGGCCCCCCCTGGTCCTGCCTCCCCAGCCTCCTCCCTTTCTTCTCCATCTTCCTCTCATTAGGATCTCACCTTCTGCTCAGGCATCTTATAAGGCATTTCCCTAAACAAAGACAAGAGGAATTGTGCTGCCAAGCTGTTAAGTAACAGAAAGAAGGAAATAAGGAAGAAAGAGAAGGAGGGAGGGGTTCCCTAAGGAAGGAAGGGCTTCAGCCCCAGGAACCTCTCTGCCTAAGTCTGGAAGCAGAAGGATGAGCTTTTTGGCCCCAGCCAACCTGTGTCCCAGGGTGGTGACAAGCGTGGCCTCCTCCCACCTGCTCCCTGGAAACAGTGGTCGCTGACCCTGGGATCTCCACCTGCAGGGCTACCAGAGCCACCGTGATCCCACGTGGCCCAGGAGACGCCTGTCCTCGGGGGCTCTGTCCCTCAGCTCAAGGGGCAACTCTGCCCAAGGGGCTGGCTCCTCGCCTGCTCCTCCCAGCCTTCCCGCCTCCGCTGTAGCACATGGAGCTCGGGGCAGCACATGGAGCAGTTAACAAAGGCTTCCCGCTGAGGTCTGAGGTTTCTCCTTCATGAGCCACTTTGCCAGCTAAATACCACCCTCTCGATATTTGGTAATGACCTTTTTAAGCCTCCACTTTCCTGCCTTGGTATTTAGAGAGCAACCAGGTCTCTGGGGAGGGAAAGGAACTGAATACTTATTCAAGGCACTTCAGAAGACTGGCCCAAATAGAAAGAAGAGGAAAGGCTCACCTCTCCCTCCTGAGGCTGATGCAACTGCCAGAGCCAGAACGCTGCCTGCCCCTGCAGCAGCAACTCCAGAGGCTGCCCAGGAACGCCGCATTTGACAGCTGTCACTCAAGCATCCCAAACCAGTGTGCGTGGGTGTGCACGTGCAGGTGTGCACCCACACCAGCAAGGGAGAGTCTCCGTGAGCGTCCTTGCATGTGTGTGTACTTGCCAGGGAAACATGGGCCCTACGTGTGTAGGCAAATGGGAGAGGCTTAAAAAGGGAAACCTGGCTCTGGCCTCTTTAATCCCACATTTGGTGACAAAGGGGGACTTGGTCAGGTTGGGTGACATTTCCCTTGCTGGGAACACAGTTTTCATAATGCCTGGAATGTGTATGTTTATTTGCACAGAATTGTCTTTTCCTATTTTGGTCAGACATTCTATTTTTGTTCAAATTTATCTGGTGTTTTAGATGAACTTGCAAAACTGTGCTTTTATTAAGTGACTTTTCAAATAAACTGTTTGGTATTCTGGAGCAAATGTATTTATTTATTGGTATGGGCAATGACAAATTTGGTATTTTTCCATGTTGATGTTATGTATGCTGCAGAATTTAGTGTTTGTCTAAGTGCAAAACGTATACCAAGAAATTGAACTTGAACTGTTTAAAAAAAAAAGTGGGGAGGGCCATGGGTGTGTACTGGGGCTGTGTGCAAGTTCACGTGGGGAAGGTGGGCGTGCCTGTCTAGGTTCATGTATTTGTGCACATACATGGGCACAGGACCTGCAGGTGCTTCTGACTATGAGCCAGCAGGGCCTGCATGCCAGTTTTCTCAGCAGGAGAGCTGGCCCCAGCAGGAAGGTGCCTGAGGGTGCTCGGAGGAGCTCCGCAGGCATTGCCTGGAGAGGGGAACACCCTGCTCCACTTCTCCCCACGCCCCTCACACTGCTGGCCTGTCACCTGAGCCCGTTCCCCAGGCTCCCAGGCCGACTCCTGCCACCATCCCTCCGGGGTTTGCTGTGGCCCTCTCCCCAGAGTGGTGAGCACAGCACTGCCCAGGTGCTCCTGAACTCTGCTGCCCACTCTGCCTCTGTCAGCTGGGGCTGCCGAAGGAGCCTCCCGAGAACGGGCAGGCTGTTCCCATGCCCAAGAGCAGACTTCCAGCAAGCATCTGGCAAGTGCCCCAGGTCTTAGCACAGGGCCTGGCACAGAGCGGCCATCGATCAGCACGTGTGGAATTAATGAACAAAGACAAAGAGAGCACATCCTAGGCAGAGAGAAGAGACTCTGCTGAGGAGCAATGGTGCAAACAGAACCCGGCGTTTTGGAAACTGTAGCAGTGCAGGTGAATACATCCGGTGCTGGCTGGATATGGAAGTGCCGTTTTTGCTCAGGAAAAGATGAGGGGGTAAATTTAGGCTTGGGATTGTATTGTGGGTGCTGTGGTGCCCCGCCCAGATCCCCCCCACCTCAGGACTGGAGGCACTCTCTCACCAGCTCAGGGAATGGGGGCTGCGGTCAGCTCTGGCCCGACCATTCTTCAGGAATTGCCTTTGGCAGAAGGAAGCTACCTCACCAAGGTAACACCCCCTCCCTGGGGCAGCTCCATTTCCTCAATTTGGCATCACTGTGGAGGGCCATCTCAGGTCCAGAATGCTTTGTTGCAACAGCACACAGTTCAATCCCTCCTTCTGTGCATTCCTGAGTCCTTCACTGTCCCTCAGGTACTGTCCCCACAAGCACACCTCAGTAACTTCCTGCCAGCAAATCTCTACCTGAGTCTGCCTCTGAGGCACTGGACCATCATCAGGGGATAAGTGTTAGATAAAAACGGGGCGTGGAGAGATAGCCTGAGGAGAGTATGTACAGTGAGCTGAAGAAGGAGAGAGGAAGAGAGGGAGTGGACCCGAGGGGATCAAAGACGAACCTCCAAGGAACACCAATTTGTGGACAGATAAGAAAAAGGATTAGTCCGAGAGGTGGAAAGAAAAACCAAAAGATCCTGTTGTCAGAAAGTGGAAAGAGTAGAATATTTCAAAGAGAGAGTGGTCGATAGCATCAAATTCCAAAGAGAGGTCCAATAAAATGAAAAATAGCCATCGGATTAGCAACAAGGAGGTGGCTGGTGACCTTAGCCAGAGCGTCAGAGAAGGCATGGGGCAGAGCCAGTAAGAGAGAGAGGAGGCGGTGGGGCGAGGGGGCTTACTTAGTTCACATTTTGAAGATGTGAAAGCAAGTGCTAGGGGGCAATGGCTGACAGTGATGGCATTATCATTGCCATCATCTTTGTTTTTTAAGATCAGAGCCCTGAGCATAACCGTGGGGAATTTTCCAGCCAGAAGGCTGTATCCTTCCATGGCCCGAGGAATGTCTCACTATGTGACCAGGTCGATTTTTCTTTTACCAAAAGCAAAAGTAATCATCCCAACCATGTAAACAAGAGGTGTGTGTCACTTTTAACTGCAAGGACACTTGTTACCACAGCATCACAGTACATGAGTAAGAATAGGGTCCCAGCTGTTGGCAGCCTCAGCAGACTGTTGGGGTCTCCCTAAATCCTCTTCTCTTTTGTCTCTTGTTACAGGCATTGTTCCCCTGGCATTTGGCCTTGGAGGGCAGCCCAGAAAGGAAGCTCAGAGGCTACTGTTCTTACAGTGAGGTGGCATATGGAGCTGCAGTCCCCAACCAAGGAATTCCCAAGTTGTCCTCGTTTGGGTCAGTTTTATAGCTTCTGTAAAACGGGAAGGCTGTCACTTGTGCATCAGCCAGTCCAAGAATGTGGTACTATTGCTTCTCCAATGGTTGGCGTCATCGCAATGCTAACTAGAAGGCTGGGCAGAGGAATAATTAGGAGTCCAGACTCTGGCGTCAGGCAGAATGAGTGTGAATCCTGGCCCCACCACTGTATCGGTTAGGAATTGTGTTTGACTACAAGGAACAGAGACCTGACTTAAACTCATAGAGGTTTATTCTCTGACATAAAATAAGCCCAGTAGAATGTGGGTCATTCATCAGGAAATCCAAGTCCTACCTCTCTGCTCTGACACACATGACTTGCAGCTCTTCATGGTCCAATCAGTGTAGCTGAACGAGCTCCAACCATTGCATCTGCATTCCAGGCATCAGGAAGAGGACCAGAGGAAAAAAGGGCTTGCCCTGCCTTTGAAGGATGCTTTTCAAAATGGTCCTTACAACACTTCTGCCTACATGTCATTGTGGGGAAGGTGCTCTTTCATCTGGGCTCACTGCCAGCCCAAATAAAATAGGGTTCAGTAGTAAGGAGGAAGAGTGATCAATGACCAACCTCTCCCACTGCCTCTTCCTGTGTGACCTGTCAACTTGAGCTTTCTGGGCCTTTTTCTTACCTGTAAAATGACAACAATGGCTCTTTATTGTTGTTGCAGATTGACCAGCAGGGGTCAAAAACTCAAAGGTCTACAGAGCTCAAGAAGATAATTAAAATGTGACAACAGGGAGTGGGGGAACTGGGATTAACTGGAGCGGCAAGCTCCGTCTAAAGAGGGAAGTCCGTATTCCACTCCAGCCGTATGGAAATGCTGGCTCAGGATTCCCAGATCCTCCCATTTTTTCAAAAGAAACTGAAAATCTAGATTTAATATGTAAAATCCCTCTGGTTTAAAATTTTGTAATAATTCACCTTTTTTAAAACCTGTAAGGGTCAAAAAACACACATGCACATACATAACTGTTGGCCAAATATGGCCATGGGGTGTCACTGCTCTGCTCTTGGGCCAACAATTCTGTTCCCGTTCTTCACCTTCTCTCGAGACATCTCTTTGATTTCTTTTTGGCATGATATGTACACTGTCCCTGGTGACAAAGGCCTCTTTAGACAAAGGGCAGTGTGGACGTGTTTTTCAAAAGTTTATCCTGACAAAAGCTGGGTTTGGGGGTCTGACGTGTGTACGTGCTTGCTAAGCATTTGAAACAAGCCTGGCAAACTACTACATTCCACCTCTTGCTTGTTACAAACATCAAACCAACACGGTAAGGGACAGCACAACCTGCATGCAATAAGCCTTTAACCAGCATAGGTGTGAACCTCTAGCCTTACGATTGATCAATATTTCTCTGTAAACCACACTGAAAACCAACATGAGCGACTTCCCCTGGCACACTTCATGTTAGCTTCCATTTTCCAACAGCCTTATGAACTGCAGCTCTTTTACAGACTTAGCTTTTGCCCCTTGCCCATAATTAAAGATTTTTATGTGCAGATTGTTGCTGCTTGGTCATGCTAACAGAAGGCGGGAGCTGGCCTCGGAGCACATTCCAGTCTTCGCACAGGCATCTTTGAAAGCATCATTGCCTTCCAACACCCAGATATCTTGGTCCCGAGATCCAGCACCACTTATCCTTCAGGGAATCCCTGCTTCCTTTTGGTGAAAAGCGATTTAAAGGACTAATCCATGGTCAGCGGGGCTGCACAGTGATTTCGTGACACATGGAGGAGGCATATCAGCCCAGAGGCAGTCCGGGATATTCCAGTGATTGAACAGAAATGTGAAAGTCATGAGATCATGCTGTTCTTTTCAATTCAACTCCAGGGCTTCTCAATTCTTTCCTATCATGCTCTGATACACATTTCTGTTTCTAGTCTCCTTTTCCTTCCTGAGCTTCTAGCTCTTCTCTCCTTTACATATGACACCTCATCTCAGATTCAACATATCATACTAAATGTTGTCACACCAAACCATGTGTTGAGTCACAATGCTGCCCAAAGCTTGAGAAACAGCAACCCTCAAATGCCAATCTGTTAATATCCCTTCAGGCCAATGGGCCCATGCTTCTAGGCCTCCTCCATTTAACTTCCCTACTTTGCTCAATTGATTAGGAGCAGTTTTTGGAACTGATGGACTCAGGATAGTTTGTAATGGTGCCAATTTTACTCAAGGCTCTGTATCTTCCGTGGATAGCATTGGACTTCATCCACATGTTTCATAAAGAAATACTCCTGGGGTATGTGTCTATGTATGACACCATTACAAAACTTTACCCATTTAAAATCATCTTAGACACAATGCATTAGATATGGCCAGAACGGCACCAGGGTAAACAGCAATGGATATTCTGGGCAGACTGTGTTGGCAGCTGGAGAACTGTGGCAAGTTTGAATTTTGCTAGTGGCATCTGCTCTAATGAAACCAGAATGATGGTTTAAAAACATAAATCAGATCATATCTTTCCCCTACTTTAACTCCCTACCCCCCACCCCTAATAGCTCCAGTCCCACTTAGAATAAAATCCAAACTCCTCATGCTGACTTAAGCCCTGGGAAGAAGGGCACCTTGGCCTGTCTCACCAACCCGTGTCATGTCCCCATAACTCACCACCTCCAGTCAGAGAGGCTCTCTCTGTCCCTTGAACACACTGAGCTCATTCTGACCTCAGGCCCTTTGCACCTGTGGTTCCTTCTGCCTGGCAGGCTCTTCTTTTGAAACTCCACATGGCCAGCTCTGTCCTGTCATTCAGTATCCTCTCCTAGGAGAAGTCTTCCTGATCCCCTAAACCAAAGGGATTCCTTGGTCCCTGCGTTAAAATCCTAGGGCTGCTGTAACAAAGCACCACAAGCTGGATGGCTCAAAACACCAAAAATGTATTCTCTCACCATTCTGGAGGCCAGAAGTCTGAAATCAGGGTGTCAGCAGGGCCACGCTTCCTCTGAAGTTTCTAGAGAAAAATCTGTTCCCTGCCTCTCTCCTGGCTTCTGGCGCTGGCCAGCAATCCTTGGCATTCCTCGGCTTGTGGCAGGACAAGCCCAATCTCTGCCTCTGTCTGCTCAGAGCCGTCTTCCCTCATGCTGAGGTCCACGTGTCTCTATGGAGGAAGCAATTTAACTCATCACCGTCACTCTCTCTTTCATGCCTCTGTTGGAATTCTCTGCACAGCCCTTACCATTATCTGACACTTTTCTTGTTTCGTTATTTTGTGTTGGTGGGCTGTGTGCCCCCACTAGACTCGAAGCTCCTCGAGGGCAGGTATATTAGTCAGCCAAAGGGGTGCTGATGCAAAATACCAGAAATCTGTAGGCTTTTATAAAGGGCATTTATTTGGGGTAGAAGCCCACAGTTACCAGGCCATAAAGCCTAAGTTACTTCCCTCACCAAAGTCTATTGCCACGTGTTGGAGTAAGATGGCTGCCAATGACTGCCAGGTTCAGGCTTCTTGGGTTCCTCTCTTCCCAGGACTGTTTCTCTCCAGGCTCAGTTGCTCTGCTTTCTGCACAAGGCCAGCTGTAGACTATCAGGCAAATGGCTCTGTCTCTCTCTGGGGCTTGATTCTCTTCAGGCTCAGCTGCTCTGCCCCTCTGTATGCTCACTTCCCGAGCTCCAGCTCAAACTCCAAACTCCCTTCTCTGTAGTGCGGTTTCTCTGTGAGTCCCTGCCCACCAAGGGGGTGGGGATGCAACGTCCTACTAACGTGACCCAATCAAAGCCTTAATCATTATTTAATCAAGTAAAAGTAAAACCTCTGGGAAGCGGGTGTGGCTCAATGGATAGAGCTCCCGTTTACCGTATGGGAGGCCCCGGGAAGCGAACCCGGGGCCTCCTTGTGAGGGCAGGCCGGCCTGTGTGGCGCGGTGGGCTGATGCAGCAAGACCTCCAGCAAGGGGGAGATAAGCAGACACAGAAAAAACACACAGCAAATGGACACAGCAAACACAAGCAGCAAGGGAGGGATAAATAA
>JAQZBX010090411.1:0-12513 GCA_029593785.1 Cabassous unicinctus
TGGGAAATTCTCTCTGAATGTTGAAATCACTTCCCCTTTTATGACATTCAACTGATTGGATAAAATCATCATACATTGCTCATGCAATCTCCCTGATTGATGCAGATGTAATCAGCTTTCCATGCAGTGAACTCATTGGTGACCAAAGTACATAAATGCTCTTGTATTACAGTTAGCCCAGTGGTTGCTTGACAAAACACCTAGACACAATTACCTGTCCGAGTTGACACATTAGCTAAACCATCACAGACACATTAGAACAATTTTATCAAACTAATAAGTTTAATAAGATTGGCTATTTTGTCCAACTGCACTAAAGAAAGAAAAAAAAAAAAAGAAAAATTAAGTTCAGGGCTTCAAATTCCCTGCTTGAAAAACTTAGAAAACCTAAAAGTTGCTATGCTTACTTTGAAAGAAATCCTTATTTCCTGTAACCACAGAGTTGACATATCCAAAAACTAAGCCCAGAGTATAGTGGCTTAGTTACTGAATTACAACAAATTTGAATTCCAAATCTTTGGAGGTATCTGAGGTTCAGTGAAGACATTCATTGAGAAGGAAGCAGAACCCAAAAAATGTAATGGTACATAAACAATTATTTATTTGTTTATTAAGAGGCTGGGAACATTGAACCAATAAATTATGAGTTGACTTTGTTTATACAAGAAGCCTATCAATTTATGTTTGAATATTCCATTCCTGCTTTGCTTGAATAAGATTCAATAGCATCACATGATGGAGATACCTTATGAGACTATACCAATTTTCCTCAGAATCCACCACCACCCCTTTTTACATAGAAACATATAATTAAACTCAAGTCCTATCAGACCCAAAAGATTAAGAATAAAGTGTGGCCCATGAAGAAGTATGCTACATTCCATAAAACTCCATAATTTTTGAAATTTCTAAATGTTTATCTGGGAAATACATGTGAGAATAGATTTTAATGGCATAGGAAAATGGAGGAAGTAACATATAGCTGGATCAGGCCAAAGTTACTGGTATAGCCTGAGATATTCCAGATCCTGGGCTCCCTCTCCTTAAAGGAAACAAAGCCCACAGCATGTAGCCGCTTGCATGACCCAGACATAAGTTAAAAAGTAACAATCCTCCCCTGAGGAAAAAAAAAAATACATATGGTATCATAGACTGTAATTTTCTCCAGGCTGTATACTTCCTTCCTACAATATCATCACCAGACCTCATTTAAGTGCTTCATGTGGCTCTAGCAGAAACTGTGTTATGAAATGTCTTTGCTTTGAGACCCTCTATATTGCCCCTCATTTTCCTACCCCTTTGCAGAGTGATACTTTCATTCTTCAACCTGCCACCACCAGAGATCCTATCCTGTCTTTAAGTCCCAATGAAGCTCATGTCTGATTCTGTGCTGAGTGCATTCTTTGATCTTACAGCCACCATGACTTGTGCCCCTCCAGGAATTAGGTTGGAACAATTGGTGATCCACAAGACTGGAATCCAAATTATCACTGGCAGTGGGGAGCATGAGCTCCAGGAATGGAGAATCCATGGGGGAAATCCCAAGTTGTGGGGAGGGGTGGCTGCCCACCTGGATGAATGGGAAGAGCCAAAAGAGTATGGGGACACCCTAAGAACTCTAGTAGGTATATTGGCTGTGCTATAGCAGGTAGCAGAGCAGCTGCACTTAAATAAAAGAAGAGAGACAACCAAATAGTGGTTGTTATTACATGGCTCCTGTTAGGAGACTTGTGGGCAGCTACTGAGGCAAGAAAAGAGGTAAAGGCTTCTGTCTGTCACTTAAAAGAAGAGTTAGAGCTAGAAAGGAATAGGCACCTATCACAATGCAGATTGGAATAATAAAAAAAAAAACCTTCAAAGAGATTTTTTAATATGTTATTTTAAACTTATTTGTTAAGAGAATTAAAATTATATTTAATGTTAGTAAGTTGTATTTCTGTTTCTAACTCTCTATTTGTGTCTGCCTATTTGCTCAGTGTATATCTTCATACATCAGGATGGTAATACCGAATAAACAAATGTAAATTCTTAAAAGAGCTCTATTCAAATTGCTAAAAGTTAAATAAGTGCTTATATGTAAATATATATTCCTGGAACCCAAATTAAAAAGTTAAGCAGAATAAAAATTTCATATAAGGAACTGAATATAGAAAATATTGGAAAGGGAAAAAGCTTTCCTAAGCTCCTTGACCCACCCAGGACCCCCGGAGGGCCTCCTTCTTTTTGCAAGAGTTATGGGGGAAGGCCTAGGTATAACAATGTAGAAAAATATAATTTTTGCTAAAAACTTACCTACTAATCCTGGAAATTAAAAATCATGGTTTGTTCTGTAATTCCCCAATTTAAACCTTTTGACAGCTTTAAAGTGAGGGGAATTAATCTTATTACCAAATTTCAGTAAGTAAAGAAAGAGCAGAGAGCAGGCCCATGCAGGAGTGCTGGCCTACAAAGAGTGCTGGCCTGTGCAGGAGTGCTGGCCTGCACAGAGTGCTGGCCCACATTGAGAACTGGTGCAGCAAAATGATGCAACAAAAAGAGACACAAAAGACAGGCAATGAGAGATGCAGCAAATCAGGGAGCTGAGGTGATGCAAGAAATTGAGCAGCCTCTCTCCACTCTGGAAGGTCCCAGGATTGGTTCCTGGTGCCAACTAAAGAGAAGACAAGCAGACACAGAAGAACACAGAGAGAGAAGACAGTGAGTGCAAAGCAAAGGGGGTGGGTGGCAGTATAAATAAATAAATTAAAATTAAAATTATAAATTCATGTTTAATAAAATATAAATCTGTCCTAAAAAGATATGAATATTTTTCACAGAACAAAGGTATGTAAAACAAAACTTAAATGGATAAAAGTAAATTTCATTTTTTGCTAATTGTAATTTACTCAGCTTATATAAAGGTAAAAGTAACTTACAGGAAGTTTACAAAAGCATTTTCTAAATTAAAATATTTAAATAGCTAATTCCAGGAAACCATAATTAAATAAAAACCTGAATTAATATTAATAACAAAAAGTAACTTCATGGCAGAAAAACCCATCAGATGCCACTTCAACATAGATATTTAGGTGGTATTAGGGGAAAGGTAAACTTAATTCCATGGGAGTTCTTAGGTTTTCATAAAATAACAGAGAAAGTAGTTTTTTCCTAAAGTAAAATAATTGTTAATTAACATAATCATGGTAAGGTGTAAAAGTAAAAAGTAAAGTACTAAAAATAGTTAACTTCATTTAATATGTTATAAACCACATGGGAAGTATTTTGAAAGTATATAAAATTAAAAGAAATAATTTTAATTATTGTCAAATTCTCTTATGCAGAATTTGCCCCCAGTTCCTTGCATGGTGCCTCTCCAATTGAGTTTTTGGCTAGGTCAGTCACTACGACCCCTAAAACAATAAAAGTATCTCCCATATCTCTGGGCATGCTCCTGAAGTGAATTTAAAGTACATTTCTGTTTCAGACTCCTGTGGCAGCAGGTGATGGATCGATATGGTCAGATTTACAATGGACATTACCTCTAAGCTGGCTCTGTTTCATAACACAAAGGGCACTGTGCACCAGGCTAGTGGAACACTGGAACATCCCTCCAAGTGTCAACAATGCTTCAACTTGCTGGCTGTTTGAAGGACAAACCAAGTGGAGTAATAATTACCAGAGTAATGTAAGTAGAACTTAAAAAGTTGGCACTATGGCCTGCACCCATAAAAAAGCAACATGTAAAGTATTGCAAACCTGGAGCATAGATCTATTAACTGCAGCTCAAAGAGGAACTTGTGCATTGATTAATATTAAGTTTTGTACTTATATACCTGATGAACACAATATCTCTTCTATGATTAATCATGTGCATAAAATATTAAACATGTAAAAATTCTTTGTAAACTTAATTCATTTTCTAAGTTTATTTCTTCCAGAATCAATGGCTTCCAAAACAACATATTAGTCATTCAGAGATTTCATCCAGTCCAAACATGGTGCCAGACCCACCTTTCCTCAACCTCAATTGAATAGCCAGAGAGTTTCACACCCCATCAGGCAGGGACTACTCCCACCTGTTTAGTGGGAAGCAGCTACAGAAGAATGACTATCATCCTTCAGCTCCCCTTTAAGAATAAGGGTGTAAATACCCTGAGGGGTGAGTTGAGGCAGATTAGTACAGAAAACAGGGAAGGTGGCTGGCAAGAATAAAGCACACTAAAGACCATGGTCACAAGGTGACCAGTATAAAAGTACCAGGCTTTAAAGAAGTCCTGGATAACTACAAACAGACAGGCCTTCCCATTGGTTCCCTGAAAGCTGATAGGTGAAGGTAGATAGGCAACCAAGCAAGACAGCAAATAGCTGGGAACCAAGGTATGTCTATGTTGACTAGATATGCCCCTTATTGTTCTCCATAAACATCTTTCTTTTTGCCCATAGTGCCCTAGCCTTTACCTCTATACAGTGGGCTTCAGCTATAACTCATGCCCACAATCAGATCCAATGTTGGGTTTGCATGGACCTACCATCCTCAAGTCCTCATTCCTTGGAGTGTCACTTTTTAAAATTGGACAGTGTGGAACACCTTGCTGGCATGGCAAAGTATGACCCATCAACAAGTTTAGAATGAAAATTGGTTTAATCGTCTTTCTTGGCCCTGGTGACATGTCTTTGTGGGCCTCCTAGCTTTTAGTGGAGGACTCTTATTATTCTGCTGTATGTTATACTGTTGCTGTAGAATGTAAATGCAACACATGTCCTAAGGTCAACTTAGGGTGCTACATGTGGGTGGAACTCCCCCTCCTTAAAGAAAACAAAGCCCACAGCATGTAGCCACATGCATGATCCAGACATAAGTTAAGTTACAAGGCTCCCCATAGAAAAGGAACATACAGATTGTAGCATAGACTGTAATTTTCTCCAGGCTGTACACTTCCTTCCTACAATAACATCACCAGACCTCATTTATGTGCTTCATGCGACCATAGCAGAAACTCTATTATGAAATGTCTTTGCTCTGAAACTCTTTATATTGTCCTTCATTTTCCCACCTCTTTGCAGAATGCTACTTTCATTCTTCAGCCTGCCATCACCAGGGATCATCTCCTGCCCATAATTTTCAATAAAGCTCACATGTGACTCTTTTCGAAGGGCATTTTTAGGCCACCGCAACCTATGCCTTCCAGGAGCTGTGTTGGAAAAAGGCCCTATAAGCAGAGATTCTGGATTCAATGTTGTACATCCAGAGATTAGAAAGCACTTTCATAGTGTGTTTGATTAATTTTCTGAATTATTAACCAAAGGAAAAAATAAATAAAAAATAAATTTGAAATTCCGGAACCCTCTTAGGGTGCATTAGAGGAAGGAATCTAAGACTCAAGGAGATTATAATGTCAGAGTGGATTATCAAGCAAGTCTTACTCAACCTCAGAGGGTTCAAAGAACACATCTTTCACCAAAACTGTGAGAAATAAAATTTTCAGGGAGGAGAAGATCCTTGAAGAGTCTCTGGTTGTCTTTCTCAATAGACCAAAATTAAAGGGCAGTTACTGTCACTAAACTGGCATTTTTAAATGCAGTGGGGATATTGGATACAGGGTAGCATGGGCCAAGGAGTAGCACTTAATAATCAAAGACAAGGCAAGCATTGTTACCATAAAGATGAGTGGAATCAAAGAAGTACTCAGAATGAGACTCTCAGAGATATATGACATTGGTTAGTTGATCATGGTGTCCATAAAAAACAAATAAATGAGTATCCCACAAAACTCTTTCTTGACCTATATATGCTGAAAACTTGCACAAGTGAACAGAAGTCTAACTCACAAACACAACACAAATCATGACCCTTCAATCAATTCCCAGACTTGTTCCAGTTTAAGCCCTTGAATGTAGGAGCTGATGGGTTCCCTTGAAGAAGGACCCCACTACACTGACAAAAATTTACACTATTAATCTTTCCCTCATTTTTCCACAAAAAACTACAACCTTTTACCAGGAAGACTGTGCACTGAAGAAAAGGAAATAATCAGACTTTTCAGGGATTACTGAACACTGGCTCTGAACTGACACTAATTCCAGGAGACTCAGAACCTTACTAAGATCCACAAATAACAGTAGAGGCTCTTGGAGGTGAGATGATCAATGGAGCTTTAGTGCAGCTCCATCTCACAATAGGCCCAGTGGGTCTCTGAACTTATCCTGTGGTTATTGGCCCGGTTTCAGAAAGCATAATGGGAATATTCATATTCAGCAACTAGCAAAATCTCAACATTGGTTCCCTGAACTCAGGATTCAGGGCTATTATGGTAGGAAAGGCCAAGGAGAAGTAAGAAAATCTAACTCTATCTAAGAAAGGACTAAATCAAAAGCAACACTGCATTCCTGGTATGATTGCAGAGATCAGTGCCACCATCAAAGATTTGAAGGAATTAGGGGTGATTATTCTCACCATATCCCCATTTAACTCGCCTATTTTAGGTGCTCAGAAAATATATAGCTATTGGATAATTACAGTAGATTACTGTAACCTTACCCAGGTAGTGATTACAATGGCAGATGCTATTCCAGAGGAGATTTATTTATTGCATAAAATTAACACATACCCTGTATCTGGCATACATAATTGATGGTAAATTGTTTCTTTCTCCATTCCTGTTAGTAAAGATCACCAGAAGCATTTTGCTATTAGCAGGCAAGGCCAGAAATACACATTTGCTATTCCATCTTTGGGGTTATAAGCAATCTCCAAACATTTAGGCTGTAGATACCTTTATATGGGACATCACGGTTGATTATGAGATAGAATTTCAAAAATGAAAGTAATTGATGCTATCAATAGTTAGTGAAGGAATAGTCAACAGACAATGTTTGGATGAAGAAGGTGGAAGTAAATAAAACCTTTCCAATCAATAACAAGATAGAGAAATAAGACCTATAAAATATATGGAATAGGTTATCATCTTGAATTGCAGTGCTGTTAATAGAATTCAATATCATTAAAACAAATCCCAAGTACTAAAAGTGTAACCTAAAAGAACCAAAATAAATGGATGATCCTTCAAAGCCTATGGAAAAATAAGGAGTGCATGGGCTTAAGGAGAAATAAAACCCATTTGATTTCCTCCAATTTTTAAAGTCCAGGTAAAGAGTCTGTGAGAGATTTACCAATAGGTGAATCTCACAAACTTCAGTTTCTTAAATTTTAATGATATTTGGCACTTATTTAACAAATCACTTCCTTTTCTCTACCAATGGAGAAAGAGCATGAAACTCCCACTGAAGAGCAACCACAGATATAACAAAGCAGAGCTTGTATACCATGGGGAGGAAAGGCAAAAATGCCGGGAAAGTCCTACTTCCAGACACAGAGACATAAGCACTGCCTATGAATAAACCTGGACCTGAATCTCTGGGACACTCACTGCCTCCTCTACAAGCTGAGCAAGAGTAACAACAAGCAGCATTCTGTTCCTGGGGAATTGCAAGAGTTCTGTGAGGACAACGGAAACTGAGAATACAGCAGAAACACTGAGAAACCCTCTGGCACACTAGACTACATGTGAAAAGGAAGTAGTAGCAGTCCTTTAGTATATCAATTTCTAGTCTGTGGTACCAAAAATGTAACAATAGCAATAGAAAACAAAAACCGAACTCAAATGTTGATTAAAGTCACCCAACTCCCAATACAAGTAGCCTGATTTTAAAAAAGAAGGATGCATTTCCACATTTAAATACTACTTATCTCAGTTCCTAATCTTGTGAACACAACTTCTGGCAATAAGAAAAGAGATAAAGATTCATATCAAGATATAAAGTAATCATCACCCAGAATCACAGATGACAGATGATGGATCTATCAGACAAGGACTTTAAAATAACTATGATTACCATGTTAAAGGACATAGTAGAAAAGACTGACACATGCATGAACAGAATGGGTGTTACAGCAGAAAAATGGAAGCAGTAAGAAAAATTGAAATAGAAACTATATAAATACATTATACACATATATGTACTACTGGGTATATATATGTATGTATATTATATACACAGACACACATGCACACACACCCCAAGAACAGGAATATTGGTGTTTTTCAGTAGAATTAGCCAAAATGAAAGAAAAAAAGATAAAAGATGAAACAAAACAGATCATCAGGACAATACAAATGTTTAATATATGTTTCTAGAGTCTCAGATGTAGAAGAGACAGACAGGATAAGAAAATAGACACCTCATCTTGAAACTGCCAAAAAACAAAATAAAAGAAACATCTTCAAGACAGCCAAATGAAGGGTAAATGTTACCTACAGAGCAACAAAGACAAAAATCATAGCAAATTTCTCATCAGAAACTACAAAAGCCAGAAAGCATCTTTAAAACTACTTAAAGGAAGCATTGTTCCCCAAAAATTAAGCAACTGTTAAAATATTTGTTGAAAATATTTTGTAAAAAATGAAAGTGAATTAAAGGCTTTTTCAGAAATGCAAAAGTTGAGAGAATGCTTTGGCATCCAACCTGTAATAAAAGCATTATTATAAGAAGTTCTTTGAACATAAGAATTTGATAATACTAGAGAGAAAACTGAATCAATATAAAAATGAAGAATGTGAGAATTTGTCAAAACAAGGTTAAATATAGAAGGCATTTTCAGCACTATTTTAATCACCATAATAGGTGACAGCTGGCACTGAATTGTGCCAGGGTGGGGATGGGATGTGATCACAGAACTTAGGAGCAAATTGTAGATACTGAGAAAAAGCCATTCAGATGCTGTATTCTTGGTAGGCAGAACGATATCATTCAGTTTAGCAAGGTCCCTGCATATATTAAACATAAACAACTGGTTTAGTTTGCTGAAAGCTGCTGGAAGCAATATAGGTGAGCTTTAATAATGGGAATTTATTAGGTTAAAAGCTTACAGTTCTGAGTGTTCAAATCCAGGTATCATCAAGAGATGCTGTCTCAACAAGTTGCAGTTGTGGGCAATCAGGCACATGGTGGCATCATTTAAAGATGCCTTCTCTCTGAGCTTAGGTATGGGTGATCAGGCACATGGCAGGACACAATGCCCATATGCACGTCCCACCCCTCTCCTCTGGGCTTCATTGTTAGTTGTGCTTCTAGCTGCTCAGTCTAGGTTCCCCTCTGAGCTCCTGGGATCCTTCTCTCCATCTCTGTGCTTTTTCTCTGTTTGTTGCTGCTTTTATTCCTCCTTTTATAAAGGATTCCAGTAAGGATTAAGATCCCTAAGCTACAACCTACTGGAGCAATCTAATCACATGGTGTTTAACTGACCTAATCTAATGAAAACTTGAAAACAGGTTCAATTTAAGAACATAATTTTTTGGGATCCACATAAAAGACTCAAACCAATACAATAAAACTATAGTTAATATATGAATAATAATTTTTCTACCATGATAGGGACAGTAAATAAATGACATCATTAAAACAAAAGAAATACTTGCCCCTCTATTTGACAACATAGCAGGACTCCCCAGGATGGGAGTTTAATGTTTTCTTGTTTATTGTATGGGTCTCCACCCACTGAGATAACACCCTATACCAAGATGTACACATTCACATTCCATAGAAGCATGCCCCAGGTGCACCCTTTCCCACATATCCCCCCCACCACCCATCGAAACCAAACACCATCCCAAAATGCTCAAGATTGAAGAATGAACAAACATAATGGGGGCTACAACTATAGACCAAAGTAGACTTTTTATTATTCTAGTAATGGAAGAACTTGTAAAACTGATAAAAAGACAGCCATCATCAGAATTTCTGAAGAGAGGGAAAAGGAAGAAGAAGTGTAACTTGGGGCATTTTGAGAACATTAAAATTATTCTGCATGATATTGCAATGATGGATACAGGCCATTATACATTTTGTCAAAACTTATAAAATTGTGTGGTGCAAAGTGTAAACCATAATGTTAACTATAAACCATTATAGCAATGCTTCAAAATATGTTAATCAATTGTAACAAATGTACCACACTAACGAATCTAATGAATCTAATTTTTTCTTCGGTGCAACTGATGCTATTATTGTTGTATTTCTTGTCTTTGGGGACACTGTCCCACAGATGCAGAATAACATTTTTCCTTTTTCCGGGGGGAGGCTAAGCAAATTGTGTTGTAGATTCATTACTGGTTTGAATAAGATCAACAGGGACATTTTTGTTTTTTCCCTCAGATGTGCCCTGGGGACCTGGAAAGACTAAACAAATACAAGACATGTTTTTTCTATAAATGAAAATTTATAGAGCAACTCTTTACATTGCGCAGAGAAGTTAGACTTTCTTCCAAAACCAAGAAGCGTTGTTAACATTCATTTGCCATTGTTTGTCCATTGTTTCAGTTCCAGAATGAGGGAATTATTTCCTGGTTTAGAGATAAGATCTCTGATGAGTTTCCATTCTAGACATGTAAAGGGTTAAAGCAGATCAGATCTCTTTGCTGATGTGGCCAATGGTAACCTTGCGAATCACCTTGCATTTGCAGACTCTCTTATCTGGAAGAGCATGTGCGGCTGAAAAGGATGCCACAGTTAACTGAAATATAGCCACTAGCACCGAGAGTTTCTCAGACCGAAGAGACAACTTTGGGTTAAATTGCTGAAATGTGATGAGAAACTACCAGAAAGTAAGTATGAAAAGCATGTCCTATTTGTGCTTGAAAATTTGGAAGCTAGAACTGTGGAATTGTGGAAAAGTAGTCCTTAGGTAAAGGCAGTGAGCTTAGGTCTTTCTCTTATAAAATCTGGACAGGAGAACTGTATTCAAACTCAGGGAATGTTTGAAAAATAATCTCAGAATTGTTCTTTTGTTCCATAATGTGGCATCTGAATCTGAACATGACTCTGGAATAGAACTCTTGACTCTACCAGAGTTACAGATGAAACCAGCACAGTATACAAATGGAGAGTGTGGTCACCTATGTTATACCAGGAGAGAGGCTGAAAAAGGATATTGAAAATTGTTTCTAACTTTTAAATAAAATACTAAGAATGAGGGCTAGTAAAAAACCTTGAAGGGGCAACTCTCCCTCCTAAATGATTTAGCAAGCTGCTAAATGGTTCTTTAATTTATACTTGAACATTTCCATCCAACCCTTGGACTGTCTCAGTTCTCAAAGAATCCATAATAACTACAGTCATATTAATTAGGTTAGATTACATTCTAGGATTTGGAGTCTCTGAAGTTAGTTTTATTTACTGGTGCTCACAGTCAAATAACTCACATAAAAATTTTCAATAAGTAGGTATTTGTTATGAATTTAAAATATTGTATGATCAGGGATATGATCATGATTATTTGTAGTGAATTTTGCTATTTACAAATAGCCACTAAGTACGTAGAACAAAGTGTTTTAGCACATTATGCAAAAACTCCAAATAAAACAAGTGTCATTTAGTACTATTCTTATTATCAAAAATATCTTAAATATTACTGAAAATAATAACACCCAAATCCCCAAGGTGTTAGAGAAAATAAATCAAATCTCAGATACTGATGGCAATTACACATGGACATGTTTTCTAAAGGACTAGTGCAGCAAAAATTATCAAAAGCCTTTTGCCTCAGTATTTCTTTTTTGACCAGTTCTTAAATGTGACATAAAACACATGGTTGTTAAAGATTTGCATGAAAGTCTGTTACTAAAAGATTATTATATAACAAATGGAAGTAACATAAATTTTCAATGTTAGAACTATTAATTTTCCAATTTTCTTCCATACATGTTGGAGCAAGTAAAATAATAATATTTAAAGGCGTGATGAGAAACATATAACTGCCTAAAATTGTTGAATGAATAAATATGGTAAATCAGGAAAGCACAACATCAAATGTTATTTACAATGCAATATAAATTTAATAAAATATAAATACTGCCTGAGCATCATCTTAAAAGCATAAACATACTGTAAATAAATACGAGATGTTAGTTGTGAAGACTCTTAGAGATTTCCATTTTTTCTTATACTTTTTGGAAGTTTCTAAATGAATGAAGTAAATTAATATTTGCAAATAATATGATGGAGTATGAAAGTACTGTTATCATTGTTAAACAGAAAAAGATTACTAGTAGCTCTCCATAATATAAAATTATCCTTGATATAAGGAAATAAAACAGTCATCCTATATAGACTAAAATTCCATTATTAAATATAATTTCTTTATACTAATAATTTTCCTCTTATTGCAGTCATTCAAATAATATGAAGGTTATTTGTAAATTTCAATCCAGTTGTTTCCTCAGAATTGAGGGCACATGATATTTGTAAAGATATGCAAGAGAGACAGAATAATGTAGGAGAATGTGCTAACAACCATGAAATTAATTTGGCATCAGTGTATCAGCCATCATGAAGGCATTGGGTTGTTGACCGAACAGGATATGAAAGTAGAAGGAGCTGAAGAGAAGAAAAGTGGAGGAACTAAGTGGAAAGATCTGTGGCTACCAGGAAACACTGACTTCTTAGATGAGCTGAGCTAGAAGTCTATTGACTGCCAAT
>JAQZBX010090412.1:0-12515 GCA_029593785.1 Cabassous unicinctus
TAGTCACTGCCCCTGTACTCAGGGGATTCTTGCTCTCCCATTGGAGAATGTGGCAGAACTTCCCAGGATGGGAATTTGATATTCTTTTGGTTATTGTGTAGATCTCTACCCACCATGACATTGCCCCATGAACACTTGAACTATTTGATATGCCTTATAGATTTTCCCCATAACCCATCACTGACACCCCACACCAGTGATCCTCCTCTGCCACAGTTGTAACCCTTCTGTGATGCAAAACATCTTCAAAAATGAAGCCAACAAAATAACATAATAAAATTAATACTAATTAATGAAATGAAATGAAATACTAATGATAGTTTTAAAAATGACAAAATACAAAAATATTTAAAAGAATTTAAAATAAAAAAATAAACTTAAAAAATTTGGCATTGTGCTTTTCATCACTGTATGATCTGTTGTCTAGCATTTACAGTGACATTTTCTTCCATTTATTCCCCAGTGTCATGTTTTTTTTTTTTTTCATTTTATCTTCAAAGAGGCATTATGTTACAGTAAAGTCACATACAGAATATAGGGGATTCCCATATACACAACACTATTTCTTTTCCCCTTTCCCCTATTAATAAAATTTTACATGTGGGTGGTATATTTGTTACAATTGATGTACAAATATTGAATTATTGATACTAACCATGGTCAATGATTTTCATTATGGTTTACATTTTGGACCATATACTTGTATATATTTTACCAAATTTAACATGGCCTATATCCATCATTGCAAGATCATGTAGAACAATTCTAATCCCATTCTGTCTTCTGTAAACCTGTATTCCAGACCCTAGCTCTATGAGTCTGCTCAATTTGCTGAATTCGTATCAATGAGGTCATGTAATATTTTTCCTTCAGTGCATGGCTTGCTTCACTCAACCTAAGTTCTTTAAGGTTCATCCATGCTATACCATGTGTTAATACTGCATTCTTTCTTACAGATGAGTAATACTCTATTGCATGTATATACCGGAGTTTGCTTATCCATTCATCTTTTTATGGACATTTAGGTTTTTCCAACTTTTGGCAATGTGGAATAAGGCTGCTATGAACATTGGTGTGCATATATGTGTTCATGTCCTGGATTTCAATCTTCTGGCTATACATGCGATAGTGGGACTGCTGGATCATGTGGCAGTTCTATAGTTAGCTTCCTGAGGAACCACCAGACTCTCCTCCACAATCATTGCAACATTCTGCCTTCCCACCAACAGTGGATAAGTTTTCCCATTCCACATCCTCTCCAACACTGTAGTCCTCCACTTTTTTAATAGCCACCAGTCTAGTAAGATGATATCTCATTGTAGTTTTGATTTGCATTTCCCTATTAGCTAATGATGTTGAGAATCTGTTCATGTGCTTTTCAGCCATTTGTACTTCTTGGGAGAATTGTTTATGTCCATTTTTTAATGTGTTGTTTGTTTTTTAATTTTCAAGGTGTAGGATTTCTTTATATATGCCAAATATTGGGCCCCTGTCAGATATATGGTTACCAAATATTTTCTCCCCTTGTGTCGGATGCCTTTGCACTTTTTTGACAAACTCTTTTAAAATACAAAAGTTTTTAATTTTGAGGAGGTCCCATTTATCTACTTTTTCCTTCTTTGCTTGTGCTTTGTGTGTAAAGCTCATGAAACCATTTCCTAATACAAGATCTTATAGATTTTTCTCTACATTATCTTCCAAAATCTTTTTGGTCTTAGCTCTTATATTTAGATCTTTGATGCATGTTAAATTAAATTTTGTATAAGGTGTGAATGGTGTTCCTCTCTCATTCCTTTGGATATGAAAATCCAGTTCTCCAAGGTCCATTATTGAAGAGATCATTCTTTGCCAGTTGAGTGGGCTTGGTGGCTTTGTTGAATATCAGTTGATTGTTGTAGGAGTTTGATATTGTTTATGAATTCAAACAATAGATATTGGATTATGTTTGTAAACTAGTCTGTTCCTCTGGGCATATTAAATTATGTTGGATTTAGAGATTTCACTATTACTTGATTAAATAATGATTAAGGCTTTGATTTGGACATGTCAGTAGGACATTGAGTCCCTGCCCCCTTGGCAGGGGCTCAAAGAAAAATCACACTGTAGAGAAGAAGGGTTGGAGTTTTGGCCCTGGAGCCCTAGTAAGTAAATACACAGAGCATCAGGTATGTGAGAAGGCTCCATTAGACACAGCAGAGACCCTGGGAAGAGAGAGGAGCCATTCACTTGATAGTTCACAGCTGAGCCCAGGGAGAAATGCACCCTGGGAGATAGATGAGACTTATCCCAGCCTACAGACAATATTGGAAGAAGCTGGGACCACGGAGCCATAAGAGGAAGAGGAAGGTTGAACATCAGCAGCCATCTTGCTCCAACACAACACGTCACAACAGACTTGGTGAGGGAAGTAACTTACACTTTATGGCCTGGTAACTGTAAGCTTCTACCCCAAATAAATACCCTTTATGAAAGCCAACAGATTTCTGATATTTTGCATCAGCATTCCTTTGGCTGACTAATACAACTGTATATGTCAGGATCTTCATAAACAAAACATTTCCCTGAAGCAGCAAGAGCCATGGCTAGAGTTTGAGCTTTAAAGGTTTCAGTGCCTATATTTTGACAAGCTTTAACATAAACTACTACTACAGGAAAAGCTGCCATTTCATCACCATGTTTTAAGGCCTCTTTCATGCATAACTGCATGCTTAACTCTAGAAATTTTGGTGAAGGAGGAGGAGGCAGCTCCTCTGAGATACTTAGGCATTCCCCAGCCGCTAGAATAGGTGGCAGTGGTGGCAATGGTAACGGGGGGAAATAGGATCTGGTGGCACAGATGGAGTCGCCACATCTATTTCCTTTTCTGCTGATGCAATATATGGCAGAATTAATGCCATACAAACAATGCTTCAAGTTATAATAGCAACAGGGAGCCCAATTGCCAAGAGTTGCTGTATTGTTTTTACAAATGTATCCGGTTCTTTGGAAATTCTTGGTCCCATGATGATTTAGAAACCCTTCATGATACTAGACACATTGACAACTATCCCCAATGGACATTGTTTTTCCCTTACCTTGGGAAATTGGTTTCATTTTTTGTCAGATGAGTATATACACTCCTTAATGTGCCAATTCACGCCACAGATCTGGATCACAACGGGGTCACCAATTGCCACGGGAATAAAATGAAAACACTCCAAAGCTTCATATTCTTTGGGGGAAGTGGCCAGCAGCTCACAGCCAGCGCCCAGCACTCACGGCCCGAGGCCCAGTTTATTTGATCTCCTTCAATATACTTACAGTCAGCTATATCAGGAGGTGTGCCCAAGCAATTGCTCTATGGGAAAGAGCTCAGAAAGTTTTTCTGCAGGAGATAATGGAAATGCAGAAAGCTTTAATTAAGTAACAATGTAAAGTAAAAAAGTCCTCATTGTTTTCAGCAGGAACTGATAACAGCAGCTTTTTCCCATGCAGCAGTAGTTTGCTTGCACAGCAAAGCAGATTTAAACTGTTTCAAGTATAAATTAACCAAAGCGTCCCCACACCTTCTTAGGCCCTTAAAGAGCATCTCAGGCTGCTGGTGTTCATCAATCAATCACCCTGCAATCTGCTTTCTGCAGGTGATTTACCAGGTTTTTGCAAGTAAAATAAGGAAAGGGAAAAAAAGAGAGAACTTTTATAAAAATAAGTAAATAAATAACAGATCCAAGAAAGCCTAAAACAAAAAGAATGTCTGTATCTTCCTTGTCATACGGTATCAGATGGATGTCTGATAACCAGATATATCACTTTCTTGATCACTTCTCTGAGGAGACCCAGGAATGGAACTAGTGGTCTCATATATGCAAAGTAGGAATTTCTCCATTGAGCTAAATTGTTTCCTTAGGTTAATTCGGCTTCAGAAAGCTATATGCTCCCTTTCTCTCAGGTGTTTTAGACTTCTGCAGTTTGCTAGGGTCCCTGCCCCCTCTCTAATCTGGTTCCTCTTTCTCCCTGGGTGGCTGGGCATGACAACCTTGCCTGAGTAGATCCCCTCCCCTATCCCCATTGGGTTGAGGCCCCTTCTAAGATTCAATGTGGGCTTAGCTGGCCAAACTCACCACAAAAAGCCATTCTCTACCCTCTGTCAGATCCCTCATCCTCCCAGAAAACACCCACACCCAGTCCATTGGCAGCAGTGAGCCAGGGACTCCACTCAGGCTACTTGCCTTGACAGTAGGGTGTACGTGCTCTTTCGAGCCACAAGGGCAAGCAACTCATGGTTTTCCTTTGGCTTCTTTATCTTTCCAGTACCCTCCTAGATGACTCAGAGTACCTTCCCATTCTATATATATCTAAAGCATCTCCTTTAGATAGGTCTCTGCCTTCTCTCTGCTTTTTCTGTGAGAGGGTCAGACTCTACCTACCCACTTTGGCACCATTTTCCCAAAAGTCCTCACATTGTATTTATTTTGATTCAATATTTTTATTATATTAAGATGGTAGGGAGCAAAGTATTAATTCTTTATGTTAAAGATTATTTTCAAGTTGATTCTTCCATTTCTTAGTCTGTCTATTGGAAAGTCATTTAACACCATTAAGCCTTGATTTCTTTATCTGCACAATGAAGAAAATAATACTGCCATCCTCAAGGATTAGTGTAGAGGATTAATTGAGAATTTAAATGGAAAAACTTAAAATGATACCTGACACATTGTGAGTTCTCTATGAAACTCTTCTCCTTGCATATAAATAACCAATATAGTTTACTTCAGCTTCTTTTACTTTTGCATTTTGATCCAGACAAATCTTTAGTTTTATCCACAGTATAAGGACCATAATTACAGTTAGTAATTGCAGAAGAACAAAATTTTTAAATAATAAAAAAGAATTAGATGTGCTTAGCTATTTTCCTGATTATTCATAAGACAGTATTTCTTGAACCTTGTGGCAAAAGATATTACATAGTTTCCATTTCTCATTAATTCACTCAGGAACAAACCTGATTGATTGTGAAATTTACCCAGAAAAAATGAGGGACAAACACATATACACACACTTACACTGACTAAGGGTTATGTATTCTCTTGGAATAAGCTAAAATTACTGAAAAAGCCAGTATATATAGCCAAATAAAATGATTAAATCTACTTTAGGGAAAGACTTTAAAATAACCTAACAAACAGAATAAGTTATATGATTCAAGCTTAATGTAATTTCTGATTGCATCAGCTCTGAAATACATTTTCATGTGCTCAGTGTTATGTCTTTTTCTTTGGAGACTGGAGCTCTTGCCTTTAGAGAATTGATTCTACAATTAGTACTTATATCTAACTCCCAGAGACACCCAATTTTCTTGAAGAACAGCAAATTAAAATGCTGCAATGTTTATTTACTGAAGACCGTCTCTCAATATTTTACAAATAGCTAATTCAACTTTACAGATAGTGAGATGGAATTTAGTTCTTTTTATTTTTTAGTCTCCAGCTGAGAACTTTTGATAGGAAAGAAAGTAAACCAGAGTGGTAATACACTATCTGAAAGGAAAGGATTTGGAACTTCTATTAACTGGGCTGGGTAGATACCAATTCTTATATTAAATGGCATTAATAGGTAAGTACACAAGCCTCATAACTAAAAAAACTGTTTGATTCTTATAAAAAAAATTCTTAATGATAAAGATCAAAATATTAATTACCTAAAAACTATCATAAACTTTGTTGCTTGGATTTTGACTGAGATATTTCCAGAGACAATGTATAAATGTTGGAGTTGAATAGTTTATGGAGTGATAGTCATGGAATGAAAAAGTTATGCCCTTGAGTTAAAGCCACATACTTTTTTCAGAGAAGGGTAGAGAGTTCAGTACAGAAAAAGAGAAAAATGTATGTTAAATTTGTGAAAACCCAATTAGAGTCTTTGGACTTAAAGAAATGATTCATGAAGCCCAGAACCCAAATTCAATATAGACATTGTTGTTAAATCAAATGTACTATCCATGTAACCTCTAAATTTTATCTTACTTCAGTCATTCAATTTACTATGTCATGTTAATCTAGGTAGTTTTTCATGAATTTTCATATATCCTTATTAAAAATTTTACTTATATCTAAAGATTTGGAGATGGAAATGTTTGCACTTAATACAAATTTTCAATTAAATATTTTTGTAAAAAATGGCCAGAAAAAATTGTACTTCACTGAGTTCATCCTGTTGGGAATGGCAGAATCCATGGAGCAACAGATTGTCCTCTTTTGCTATTTTTCTGATTTACACACTTACAGTTCTGGGGAATGTTGGGTGATTCTCCTAATCAGAATTGACTCCAGACTTCACACACCCATGTGCTTCTTCTTGGCTAACTTGTCCTTTGTGTATGTTTGTTATTCATCTACCATCACCCCAAAGATGCTGGTAGATTTATTACCTGAGAAGAAAACCAACTTCTTTGGTGGCTGCTTCCTGCAGCTGTACTTCTTCACTGCCTTGGCAACAACTGAATGCATCCTCTTTGGGTTAATGGCCTATGACTGTTATGTGGCCTATGTAACCCACTACTGTACTCCTTAGTCATGCCCAGGATGGTATGCCTTAAGATGGCAGCTGAGGCCTTTGCAGCAGGATTGCTGAATGCCATGGTTAACATAAAACAACAACAACAAAAAAGGGGGAGATGTGGGAGATCTTTGGTTAAAACATCTTTGAAAGAGTTTGGGACCTGCTTTGCTGCTCAAGCAGAAAGCTGCTGCATGGGCAGAATACTGCTACTATCAGTTCCTGCTGAAAACAATAGGAACATTCTTGCTTTGCTCTGTTACTTAGTTAGGACCTTCCACCTCTCCATTATCTCCTGCCCCTACACATACACACTGACCTTGTGCTTTGTGAAAAAGAGAATAAAAACCATGACCGGAATCAGCAAAGGAGGATAGTTCCTTTAGCTGTTCTCCCCCTCACCTCTCTCAACCTGTGTTCAGAGTAATTCATTGCACCATCATGGACTCTACTGGACAGATCTCCACAAGACTTTGTAGGACAGATTCCTGCAAGAAATGATAGCATGAAGTACACTAACATATGCATCGTGGGAGTTCCAGAAGGAAAAGAGAAGGGAAAAGTGGCAGAAAGAATATTTAAAGAAATAATGATCTAAAATTTCTGTACTGCTATGAAGTACTTGAAAATCTATGCCCAAGAAGAGCAATCTACTCCCAACAGAATAAATCCTAATAGATATACTCTGAGACACGTGCTTATCAAAATTTAAAATGCCAAAAATAGAGCATTCTGAAAGCACCAAGAAAAAAGCAATCCATCACATGAAAAGGAAGTTTGTATCTAGGGTGGATTTCTCATCAGAAACCATGGAGGTGAAAGAGAAAAACTGGAAGGCAGAATTCTTTATCAAGCAAAATGACCTTCAACAATGAGAATGAATTTTAAATATTCACATATAAACAAAAACTGAGAGATCCCATTAGCAAGAGGGCAGTCATACACAATAAATTTTAAAAGAGAGTTCTGCAGACTGAAAGGATAGCATAGAAGAGAGAGACTTGGAGAGCAAAGAAATGCAAATTATCAGAAAGGGTAACTAAAGTGGTACAAAGACAGAGAAAATAAGATATGACATATGAAAGTCAAAGGATAAAGTGGTTTAAGTAAGTAATGCATTTACAGCGATAACATTCAATGTTAATGGAAAAAATTCTCCAATCAAAAGACATAGACTGACAGAATGGATAAAAAATATGTAATTATGAACTAACTATATGCTGTCTACAAGAGACTTATCTTAGACCCAAAGATACAAATAGGCTGAAAGTGAAAGTTTGGAAAAAGATATCTCATGCAAACAGTAACCAAAAAGAGCAAGGGTAGCTATACTAATTTTTGACATAGCAGACTTTAAATACAAAACTGTTATAAGAAATAAAAAGGGCATAATATATTAATAAAAGGGGCAACCCCCTAGAAAGAAATAATAATCATTAAAAGTTATGCACTTAACCAGGGTGCCCCAAAATGCATGAGACAAACACTGGCAAAACTGAAGGGAGAGATAGACTTCTCTACACTAAGAGTTGAAGACTTCACTATACTACTCTAATCATAGATTGACCATCTAGACAAAGGATCAAGGAACAGAGAAATTGAACAATATGATCACACCCCAAAGAAGCAGATATACATTCTTATCAAGTGCTCATGGATTTTTCTCCAAGATAGACCATATGTTGGGTCACAAAACAGGTCTCAATAAATTTATAAGGATTGTAATTATACAAAGCACTTTCTCTTATCATAATGGAATGAAGCTGAAAATCAATAATAGTCAGAGAATCGTAAAATTCGCAAATATATTAAACTATACACTCAATCTGTGGGCCAAAAAAAAAATTACAAAATGAAATCAATAAATATCTTGAAACAAATGAAAATGAGAACCAAACAGCAAAACATGAGATATAGTGAAAGAAGTGCTAATAGGGAAATTTATGGCCCTCAATGCTTAAATTTAAAAAGCAGAAAGAGCTAAAATGGTAGACCTAACTACATACCTGGAGGAGCTAGAAAAAGAACAGAAACTAACCCCACAAGTAACAGAAGGAAAGAAATAACAAAGATTAGAGCAAAAATAAATGAAATTGTGAACCAAAATAGCAGTAGCAAAAATCAACAAAACTAAAAGCTTGTTATGTGAGAAGACCAATGAAATCAACAGACCCTTAACTAGACTTACAAAGAAAAAAATAGAGAAGATGCAAATAAACCCAAAATGGGAATAGGAGCATTACTACTGACCCCACAGAAATAAAAGTATTATAAGAAGATATTATGAAAAACTGTATGCCAACAAAGTAGACAAGCTAGATGAAATGGACAAATTCCTGGAAACATACAACCTACATTGCCTCTAGAAGAAATACAAGATTCAATAAACCTATTACAAGTAAAGATATTGAATCAGTCATCATAAAAGTCCCACAAAGAAAAGCTCAGGATTATATGCCTTCACAGGTTAAATTTACCAATCATTTCTAGAAGAATTAATACCCATCCTGCTCACACTCTTCCAAAAAAGTGCAGAGAAAGGAAAATGACCTTACTAATTTTATGAAGCCAAAACCAGGCTAATACCAAAGCCGCATAAAGATACTACAAGAAAAGAAAATTTGAGGCCAAGCTCTTATGAATATAGAAGCAATCATTCTCAAGAAAGTACTTACAAATAGAATCTAATTGCATATTAAAGAATTATACACCATGATCAAGCGGGTTTTATACCTGATATGCCAGGGTTGTTCAACACAAGAAAATCAATTAATGTAATACACCACATGAACAAATTGAATGGGGAAAACCACATGATCATCTCAATTGACATCAGAAAGGCATTTCACAAAATTCAGCATCATTTTTTGACAAATATGAACCCTTATCATCATGTATTTTACCTCATTAGACACTGGTCTTGTGATGTGTCTAATCTTCTGGATGTGATGAGTGAGTAAGTGCTGATTCATATCAGCTCTTATGTTTAGGGGCTTTATTTCTTCCACCAGAAGCAGGCAGCAGCTGACCAGGAAAGAGGCACACAGTAAAGAAAACAATCTACTTTTCCCATATTTGGCCCCATTCCTGTGGCCCTGCTTAAGGACAATCTAGGCAGGTTTGATTCTGGAAAATACTGGTTACAATGGGGTAGAAAGAAAGACTGCAGCAGTAAAGAATTAGGACCAGGGGCATCTCTATATGAATGAGAAATGGTAGGGTCCTGAAGAAAGAATGCACCAAAAGTATGATCCTAGATCTGATTTCCAATTTTCTACTTTATATGATTCTATCTATGTCAATTAACTTATGTGATCCTGTAAAGCAGCCTTAAGTAAAATGGGGTTTTTAGTTGTAATACAAAAAGATGGCATGTGAAATCATTTGCTAGTATATTATTCCTAGAAAGTACTTGCAAAACTTTTTCTGATTTAAATTGAGAGAAATATTTGCATGACACATTTCCATTGCTATTATAACGTGTTAACATTTGTTGAATCTTGACCAATCTGGGTGATCTTGGGCAAGTTAAACAACTTGTCTGTGCTTCAGTTCCTCTTCTGAAAAATAGAGACATTACCTTATAGGGTAGTTATGAGGATAAAATTAGTCACTGAAAATGAACATGGGAAGAGGTGAATATTTTGTAAGGTGGGAATAACATTATCATTTAAATGCCCATGGAAGGAATCTAAATGCAAAGGAGTGAAAGAGATTGAAAGAATGAAAGTGGGAGAGACAGAGAATGGTCTCCACATAAGATAGTTATTTTACAGCTTAAAGGGAAATCTCTGTCCTTATCTCTGAGCACACCTGGTTTGGACCTTAGGCCAGGATAAAGGTAGTAGGAGTTTGGATGTGCTGTTTAAAGTCCAAATCTCCCCTGGTAAAACCAAGGGCCAGTTTTTTTTACTGATGGTTTTCATCTGACATAAGTGGCTTGACCAGAGGGACACAAATAGCCCACTGGGAACATATGTCTTGAGCCTTCTTTTCAAGATTTATCATGCAGATTTTGGTGGTTCACCTGAGGATAAAGGTTGTCTGTGTGTGAATAAGAACCCCTTAGAGGTTGTGCCTTGTTGTCTCTTAGAGCTCTAGTGCTTGACTGAACTCTGCTTCTCTTATTGCATGATATCTTTTGCCTTAAAATAAAAGCCTTAACTGAGAATGCTCTTTGGAGGCTTGTGAGTCCTTTCAAATGCTCAAACTTGTGAATTATTTTCAAGTGATGGATCCATTGAAAATATTTTAGGATCAGTGGGTTACAAGGAGTAGGTGAAGGAGAATGGAATTACAAAACTTTATATCTTTATCACCCCCCAAAATTTTTTTGCATTGCCTGATCCATTGAGCACAGGAATGGGATTAAATTTATGTGTACCCAAGGAAGGTGTTACTGATGCCCAGAACACAATATCCATGCAATTAAATTCAACAATATATGTTCCTAAGACATTTTAAGGTCGGCCATGTATTTGCTTCATGTATCCCATTTAAGGACAACCATCAATGTGGTCTACATACCAAGTGAAAAGGACAATCCTGAGATCTTTTCCTATCAAATCTTAGGATATTTGTCTGAACATGTATCCAAAGATATATATTAACATGGAAAATATGATGATAGGTAGAAATTTATGGTCAAATGTAGTAATAAATTTAAACAGTGCATATTGCAACAAAAAGAAAGGCACTCATATGTGAGTAGTAATACTAAGAAGGAATGTAATCATGCTTTTTCCATTACCAATTTATAATAAGTTATAATACTTTCATCCCTCTCTCTCAGATATGGTGCTGATTAAAGTCTCACTTTTAAAATAACCTACAGACTTGTCTACCCCAGAAAAGAGAATTTGGATCCCTGATGATTTCCAAGTTCTGCCTAAAATCTCAACCTGGCTTATTTGGAGAAAGATGATAACTCAATTTATAGGTAGACAGATATAGTGTAATTTAGGTTTGGAGTTTATAGACTATGGACCAATTTTACAATCTGTTTATTTTTCTGATGACCTGTGATAAGTACTAGACAAACCATACAGGGCATAGAATATTGAAAAGCTGAGTGTCTGTGTTCCCACAAATCAGTATGTTATGCTGCTAAACTCTCTGTATAATGGGAAGTAGTTGCTTATTAACTGCCAGGCATGTCAGAACTTCATTTGCTCTGTAGAATATGCCATATGTAAAAGTAGAGAGAATGCAGTTAAGGAAATTAGAAATGGAACCAAGAGACAGCCTTGAGGTAGATGAAATTGGGTATGATTTAGTATCCCAATATTACTGAAATTTCCCCTCTCGAGCTATAAAAATGGCATTTATGGCATACTTAGATGGAGCTATATTTAAGACATAACATGCTCAATTGTCATGCTCAAGGGACATGCAGTATTTTGGGGTGAAAACTTTTCATCAAATTGCACAAACCATGGAGATACACCTGCAACAAAGTATCGCATGATTTAATTAGCACTGATCCTACTTTGCTAGACATTATGCAAAGATTTTAGTTGGTAATCCTGGGGTACTAGGACAACCCAACATGATAATCCAGAAGGCTTATCTGGATGAAAAAGACTTGCTCTCCCAAACAAGAGTACTAGAGGAGATAGCATGAAGATTTACTCAAGAAGCATTAAACAGCTATCTTACTCTGGAGTTCATAATTGACACCCTCTAGTATACTACTGTATACTACTGTATAAGTTTCTTCTTTATTGCATTACATCTTAGGCAATGGGAAAAAAGAGGTTTATAAATTTATGGTTTAAAAACTCCAGTTAGTAAATGTGTTACACTGAGGCAGAAAAAGGCTTAAATTGGGAGGTTGGGTATGTGGGAGTGTCTAATATTATGTGTGTGACTTTGCTGTGACCTAAAACTTCTTTGAAAATTAAACTGAAAATTGGGAGACACTGGGGAATGAGATGGGGAAGGTTTCACGATACACTGGACATCCGATATTACAATGATAA
>JAQZBX010090413.1:0-12516 GCA_029593785.1 Cabassous unicinctus
ACATATATATGTATATATATATATGTATATATATTCATGCTCTTCCCCAAAGAGGTTTTCTCCCACATAAGTTCCAATAGAGGAATTTGGACAAATTCTTTGGTGGTTACTTTTTTTTTTTTGGTTCCCTTTTCTGCCCTTCACCGCCTTGCTCTGTGCTCCAGAGGCTGACCCATCAGCTGGCTCATTGCTGGCTGGGAAGGAGCAAGGAAAAGAGGTAGGGGTGCTTTGTGTCCACTGCGCCCTGCTTCTGACTTCACTTCTGTTGGTAGAGGCCTCTCTCCAGAGCAAATATTTTCAATGGGAGCAATACTGCCCTCAAGAAGGCAAAACTCAGTTCTGGAGTGGGGAGAGTGGGGCAAAAAGAATCTTAGATATTACAGTGGTTTGTGGCCCGCCAAACAGCAATCCTATCTGATAAACTCTTATTACTCAGTTGTCAATCAATTTCTCTCATTAGGTAAAATTTAAATTAAATTAAAAACTTTCCCAGGGGGGGTGAGGATGATAATTATAATTAATAATTAAAAAGAAAAGGTGAAGAACATCAGTCCAGAGGAGCACAGTGACTCCAGTTCTCAATGAGCTTCTGCCACCCTAAGTTGGATGATAAAGCTTCCCATTGTTGCTAGCCCTTGGGAGCCCCCAACATCCCTTTTTGTCCCTCGGCGGTGCCAACGCCTCTGTAACAGTGTCTCCACCAAGTCTTTCAGTGGAAATCCTTTGAATTCAGTTTCTTGCTAAAACCCTGAAGATTCAAATTCCAGCAGACTCTGATCATGACATGAACAGCTTGCATAAACTATGGTTTTAAGTCTTAATTGTAGCAGAATCAATTTAGGACACAAAAATTCTTTTCCAAACTTAGTATTATATTATATAATATTCTGCAGTGACTTCTGTATTTCCCATCACCTTGAATGGTATTACTTTTTCTCTTTGCTGAATAGGTGCCCTTCTAACATTGTATCTTACCCAGAGTAAAATGTTGTGATGAGAAAAGCAAACAACCTCATAAATATAAAGTGACAGAGAAAAGAAACTAGAATTTTACTTTTAAGCACACAGTATTTGTCTTAACTCCCTTCTGAAATAATTTGATTTATCCACCAAGTAATTTGGTTCATGTGAAGAAACTGGGATCAGGAACTCTACCACACCGTAGACAGATTTTTCTTTAAAAGTGCCTCATAAATCTACAAATGGCATACATGCAAAATTAAAGATTTTGACACCTTTTTCACATGGGTGCAAATGTAAGTTTTGCTTTTGGATTCATTTTAGATACTGAAATAATTTAGCTGAGAGCTTGTAAAGTCAAGGAAAGCATACTCAGATCAGCTCTCCTTTAAGGTGCTGTAAATTCCCAGGTCTTGCCAATGTTTGTGTGGATACATTCCTCATGCAGACACTTAAAAAAAGCTTCTAGGACAGAATTGATAGACTAGCAATCACTTATCCCTTTCAGACCCTATCAAAAAAAAGCAAATATCTATTATATCTTTAATCCTAAAATGTAATATTTAGGACCACAACTGTTTCTGGAATACTTTGAAACTTCTCATAGTGTTCTGTAGATTGTTAAAGTTACTTTACTGATCTTTGAAAAACTAGAGAATCCATTTATCTTGGGGTTAAGTTGGAATTCAAAAGTAATTACTACGTTCTTGTTAGTTATGTATGAGCAGTAATTTCTTTACAGCTCACCTTGGAGATATTTAAGAGTTTATCCTCTTTTTAGAGCAAAGTGACCACATTTTTGTCACTTTATTCAAAATTCTTGAAAAATTGCTCATACTTTACCAACTTACACATCAAATTAATCTTCCCATTTACATTCTCCAAATAGGTTTTGAAGCAAAACAAACAAATATTTATAGATTCATGTTACAAACCCATTTCCATTGAGAAGAGCCATATGAAGTAAATATACCATGAAATTGTAATTAGAACGACCCAACCTCTGAAGGGCACTGATTGGGGCCACTGTGAGACCACAGAATGTACCTGGCACTGAGTCAGACATAAGCTGTATTTGGACTTATGAACAAGAGAGGGTCTTTGGTGGCGGTGGTCCGGAGCATGTAGCTAGTGCTCCATAAGAGAAGGGAAAATGAGGGGTGATATAAGGGCTTTCAGAACAAGGACATTCCATAGGGTATGAGAACAGAGTTACTGCTAGGGTCCTGAGATGGCACACATGGGGTCTGGTGACGTTATTACAGGAATGAAGTTTTACCGCTCTGAGGAGGTTATGGTTTGCAATAGCATCTGTATATCCTCTCCCCTCCCGGGAGGGCTGCTAACCTTTAACTTATGTCGGTCACGCAGGCGGCTACATGCTGAGGGCTCAGGGGGAGCTTGGGCCCTGGGCCCCCACAAGCATCGAGTTTGTTCTGATTTGTTTTAACCTCTTAGAGGAACTGCATTTTTTCATTTTAGAGACACATATACCAAATGAGAAGGCATTTTCCTTTACTAATGAAAATCTTTTTCTTTTAATTGTCTGTTCATTTCAAACTTGGTTTTAAATTACGGGTTAATTAAAATTCCTTAGATGAAGTCACAATTTAAACAACCCACTCAAATATTTTAGTAAATTGTGATTCTGGATAATCTCAAATCATAATAGAGGATTTAGAGGGAACTATGATTAGAGAATGAAAAAACTAAAGAACATGGACATATTGTTTTCTCTCAGATATTCTCTTCAGATTTTAAAAAACGTAACAGCTTTGTTGAGATGTAATTGACATATAATAACCTGTATATACTTAAAGTATATAATTTGATAAATATTATCTTCTGTATACAACTGACAAATGATCACCACAAAATAGTGAACGTATCCATCATTTCCAAAAGTTTCCTTGTGCCCCTCGGTAACCCCCATGCCCCTGCCTCATCCTTTCTATTAGGTATGTAGTGGCTTCTCATTGTGGTTTTAATTTGCATTTTCCTGATGACTGGTGATGTTGAGCATCTTTTCATATGTTTATTTGCCATCTATCTATCTTTTTTGGAGAAGTGGCTTTCAAGTCTTTTGCCCATTTTTAAATTGGATATTTTTCATTTTGGGGATTTTGACAATTCTTTATATATTCTGGAAATGAGTTATTGAACCCATCCTTTTCAAATATTTTCTTGGAATTTGTAGCTTGTCTTTTTTAAAAAAAATATGGTTACTTTGAATGGCAACATTTTCAATTTTGATTAAGCACAGGTTATCAATTTTTCTTATCTCACTTGACCTGTCTCTCAAGGATTACTGTCCTTTATTGCCTGATGTCTAGTGTTGGACAACCATTGTTTCATATATTTTTCCTGGGTTTAGTTTCTTTCTTTTTGGTTGTTTCAAGTGAGATGGTAGATTTGTTCTGTATTACTCCATTTTAGCTGGACATGGGATGCCTCCTTCAGTTTTCAGGGATTTAAAATATACTAATCAATAACTTGAAAAAATATTACCCTTCCTTGGCACCTTACTTCAAATATAGTTTGGCATTATATTATGTATATTTAGAAAGTCTCCTTTGGCTTTTCCATTTTGTGCCTAATAAAATTATTACTTTTGACAGATTTTGTACATTTTTGGTTTATTTATTTAATATTTTAAAATTTTATTTTATTTATTTCTCCCCACCCCTCATTGTTTGCATTTGCTGTGTCTATTGGTTGTGTGCTGGTCTTCTTTTTAGGAGACACCGGGAACTGAACTCCAGGCCTCCCATGTGGGAGGTAGTCTCCTAATTGCTTGAGCCACCTCTGCTTCCAGCTTTGTTGGGTCTCTCATTATGTTTTTTCTCCTTGTGTCTCTTGTTGCATCATCTTGTTGTGTCAGCTTACCACAACTGCCTGTCACATCAGCTCACTGTTGTGCTTATCGTCTTGCTCGTCTTCTTTAGGAGGCACCTGGAACCGAACCTGGGACCTCCCATGTGGTAAGTGGGAGCTCAATCACTTGAGCCACACCAGCTTCCTTTAATATTTCCTTTTAGCTGATAAGGCGTTATATAATTTTCTACCAGACTGCTCTTTGAAAACAAATTTTATTTCTCTTGGAACATGCTGTCAAAGACTAATATTAGAGGAAAGTTTAAGCTCAACCCAAAGGAGAAAAGACAACCATAGGAAATAAGTCTTCTCTAGGTGTTGAATTAAATTAAATGGTTATTAAGCTAATTGGTAGATAATTACTGGTTCTATAATCATTTAGTATAATTAGCATGTAAATAAGATGATATAAATTGTGTTCCTTTGTATGCGAAGCTGTTAATGATGGTGATTGTTATCTCTGTGTGTGGGTGAGAAAACCAATAGGAAGATGATTATTTGTGGTAATAATAATAATTACAGGCTTTCTCTGATTATTCTGGCCTAAACTGATATTTTTCTTTTTCAGTAACCCTTATACTTGTTTCCACATAGACTTGAAGATATTATTATAGCCCATTTGAAAAGAATGTACATTGATTAATTTCTCCACAATAGCATGGTATACTCTTTGATGGCAGACACTGAATTTATTCCTACTAGGAAGCCTTTTTTATTTCTGCTATTTGAAGTTCTTTAAGGAATATGGTGCAGACTGCTAGTTGTCCACCAAGATCCATTACTTTTCTTTCCCAGTTAGTCCCACTGTGCACAGCTAGACTACGTTATATAGCTCTCCTTGCAGTTTGGGATCACAATGGAAACAGTTCTTATCAGTGGAAGTGGGAAGAAATGATGTGTCCCAACTCTGTGTCTGGGACTTAACTCATTGGACATGCCTCCTCCAGATTCTCCTCTTCCTTTCTAGCGGTTGAAATGCAAAAATGGCGGATACCCAGCTTTTACCATGCAGATGATGACAATGTCTTAGAAAAGACTGGGAATCCAGGTCATCACGAAAGGCAGAGCTTCACCACTGACCTGGGCCATTCATTCACATTGGAGCAGTTGCTTTATTCTTTAAGCCTCTGTGTTATGGAGCGTCTTTGTTGCAGCAGCCTGGCTTTCACATTAACCAATATGCTGGACCTGCCACTGCCTTAGGATCCCAGTTTTTGAGCTACCTTGTTCCTAGTGACTGCATTTGTTTTGTTTACCCTCATTACCCTGAATATTGTATCAGAGTTTTCTCTTTTTTCCTGGGCCACCATGTATACACTAAGAATTTTAGCTTCTATTTAAAATCCCCTGATAATTCACCATTTTATTGTTTTTTAGTGATAAACTTAGGTCACTCATCAAATATTTTTGAGCACATGCTAAGAGCAATTAGAATATTTATGCTAAGAAGGCTGTCAGCAATGAATCCAGATTAATAATGCTCAGAGCTCTAGAGGCATGCCCAAAGACATACTCCCAGTTAGATGAAGGATTGAGATGGCTTACTTGTTGGTCCATGCTCTTTCCTGCAGATTTTTCTGTGCCAAGTATTGTGAATAGGAGTCAAAGACAAGTAAGATGTAATTCCTACTCTTTTTTTTAAATTTTTAATTAAGAAAAGATATTTAGATTACATAAATGTTACATAAAAATATAGGGGGTAATTCCTACTCTTAAGGAGCATAAAATTTACTAGGGAATTGGCAGAGATGAAAATTTGATTTTACACACTATTGGCAAGTGTATTGGAAAGGTATACATGTACACAGATTTTAAGAGTGTTAATTTGTGCAATATTTTCAAATGGTATTTTGGCAACATCTAACAACATTTAAAATGCACGTGCTTAAAACATGGTAGATGGAACACATGCATTTCCTCTATACCCTCCTCAACTCCATTATGATGGTTTAGAGTTCAAAATGATTTTTAAAAAACCCATAGAAATAAAGAGAATACAAAAGAAGAAGACAGCATATAAGAGATGTCAACCAAATTTTTGAAGATGTAAAGCAAATGGACAAGTGATAAGTGAAGTAACAAAATAAATGAATTCAAGGCAATAAGAAGCAAACTGATTTACATTTAAGAAACCTTGTAATGCTCGATAGTTGGGGGCACCAGGTTCCTCTGAAGAAGGGGAAGAAAGGTGGGGCTGAGGAGTGTTTGAGAGTCTATGTGCAGGGAGTAGACATCCTTCCCAATCTCTTTCCTATTCTGTCCAGCCAAGAACTGACCTGCCCTCCCCCAGGTGGGATCCATGAATTTATTATCTTGATTTCATAAACCAGAAAGACCCCAACACAGTGGCAGGGAGAGTGGTAGAGATAAAGCACAGTACTGAGAACACAAGTAGCAAGTGAAAGTCTACATGTTTACTCTCCATGTGGTAGGTTGGAGAATTTCATTTCTTTGGACTTAAGAGCTCTCTGGAGAGGTTAATCTATAGATAGTGGTATTTGGGGGTCCTACAATGAAATAGCTGTATCCCAACCCAATTACCTTACAGGGACACCAGTCAGTCAACAAGCTCCATCCACATGCAAGGCTTCCAATCAGATATTTAGTTCCATAATTCTAAATGTGAAGGACAGCCAAATCTCACCAAACATTTAAGGAATGCTTCTAGCATGAAAGATCAAAATGAACCTATAGGAGAATAAAAATTTGAATAAAAGACAAGGCAAAGAATAGAATAAAATAAAAAGTAATACAAAAACAAATTAAAATCTAAAAATCAGTGATGCTATCAGCACTGAAGGAGTCAGAAGATATTGCATACATAAAAAGAAATAGTGATCTATACATGTAAGAGCATTCAGAGAGTGTGAAAGAACTCTCAGAAGTTAAAGCAGAGAAAAATTCTGAATATTGATTTTACTAAAACTCATGACAGATTTGGGAGGATGAATGAAGGGGAAGTATGTGTAAGGATTCAACAGTGGAAAGAAAGACGGGGAGGAACAGGACAAGAACAGCTGCTTTTCATTACAAACCTCTAGTACTATTTATCTTTTGATAAAAATAAAGTAAAACGATAAAATAGCAAAATAATAAGAAAAACTATCAAGGTGCTTGATTTAAACTGAATGTCCTAAACTATTCTTGTATTGGAGGTGGATTTTGAAATTTTGCTCTATTTCAGTAACTTTGCAAGTTGGAAGGACAATGTGAGAATTTCCCAGGGCTTAAGAGAATTTCCCTGCCCAGGCCCCACAAGCAGTCTTTGGAAAACAAGAATAATTGCAGCTCCTTGGGAAGGAAAGAAAAGTCTTGTTCCTATACACCAGATAGCCCAATGTGCTCTGGCCAAGGGAAATTTGAGAATGAGAGGATTTTAGAACCTAAGTTGGAAACCAGAAGGGAAGGCACAATTATTTCCAGAATGTGCTGATGTCCTAATGAATATTTATTAAAAATCTTCTTAATGTACATATTATGTTAAATAAAGTTAAATTATCATTAAAACCAAAATTTACATGCCTTTTGATATAGCAATTCCAAATTCCTCTGGATTTTGAGATGCCTAATTTAACCCAGGGGTAGCAAACCCAGGAGCCACATCGGCCCATCATTTCTTTTTGTGCAGCCTGTGAATGGGATGGTTTTCACAGTTTTAACTGGTTGGAAAAAATTAAAAGAAGAAAATACTGTATGACATGAGAAAATTATAGGAAATTCAAAATTTAGTGTCCATAAATGAAGTTTCATTGGAACCCAGCCCTGCCTATTCATTTACATTTCATCCGTGGCTGCTTTCTCAGTACAATGGCAGAGTTGAGAAGTTATGACAGGGACTATATGGCTGCAAAGCTAAAAATATTTACTATCTGGTCATTTAGGAAAATGTTTGCTGGCTTCTGGTCTAACCAAATGAATAAAGAATCCTTCTAGACTCATATTTTCCCCAATCTTTTACAATTGTCTTGACCACAACTAATTTCACAACAATATTTTTGTCCCAACTTTATGAAATCTTTCCAAAGTGATTCAAATCAGTTTGCATAGAAAAATGTTCTATTTTCACATGGCCATTTCCAAGGTTTAAAGAATATTTAACTAAATTTCATGATTATAAAAACAAGAACAACTGGAATAAACAGTTGGTAGCCAACAACCTACACCTGGTAACAGCCAGAGCAGAGGAGCATCGGCTGCTAGGGAGGGACCGTGGGCTTTGAGCATGCCTTGGGCATCATCAGTATGCTTTAGGCAGAGAAAGCAGAGCACAGGTTAATATGGTACGTGGGTTGTCGGGGGGAGTCGTTTGAGAGATTTTCCACCGTAATCGTAGTCGGGCTGTTTCAGGTGTTTGGTTTTGTCACTCCAACTAAAGTGTAGCCTCCCTGAGGACAGGCAGCATCCTTATATTTCTTTTCTATCGTTCTTCCCAGTGTTCAGCACTAAGCTGAGCACGTGGCAAGTGGACAATCAACACCTAGTTAATGAAGTGTTCTACAAGCCAGAGGTGACAATTCCTGGGTAAGTCAGTTTTGGCCACATAGTAGGGTTTATTCAATCACTGATTTTTAGACCCTCAATCTGTTCTGATTTGTGATGCTGTATTCTTTTTTTTGGCCAGTCTTCCAAATGACATGTCAGCTTCCATGATTCATATTTATGTTTCCTTGTCTAGTGCCTCAATATTGGACTTTTGCCTAAGCAGCAAAATTCAGAGAAAGCTCTCCTGTCAGATTTGCTGATGCTAAAGAAGACCGTAAGGTTCCGATGACCTCATAGTGCATAAAACAATGTGAGTAAAAATGGGGAATGCTATTCACTGTTCAAGACAAAAACGAGGCTGTCATGAAAAGCTTTATCAGTTCCTGGTGAGATGGGAGTACTTGCTGTACATTGCCTAAAACCCCAGTCATCAGACGTCATTAATATTGAAAAGAAAAAAAACTGGCTTAGAAGGCCAACTGTATATAATTTGTATAATTCTGGCTTTAACTAATCTCATTTTTAGCTACAGGAATATGAGTAAGAAACTGTAGTGGTACAGTCTAGTTTAAGTTGCCTTGCTATTCTAAGAGGAAAATGTTTTTGTATTGAAATTTAATCCAACCTTCTGCAACATCTCAGTGTATAATTACTGTTAAATGGCGAATCTGTATAATCTGGTGTAGGGAGTACTGACAGGAATTCAGTTATTTATTAATTTTCTTCCTGCTTTGCCTTATGATTGTAATAAAAGTACTTACTTTTATAATTTAATCCCCCTCTTCTGTAAAAGCTAGATAAATTATATCTGGTGCGCCTACATCATTAGGATACTGGAAACAAGAATAGGAGTGCTCTATTTAGAGTGGCATTTCTGGTTTCTGGTTTTGTGATACTTATCAGTTAGCATCTGTATATAGCCGGCCCTCTGGTCTCTGCTTTGTTAGCATATATATCTGCGTGACCTTCCTTATAGTTCAGTCTCTCTGTTCCTCAGTTTTCTTATTTGTAAAATGAGGATTTTAGATTATTTCTTGTTCCTTGGATTAAAAAATTACATGATTATAAAAAACCTCTTGTCCATTATATTTCTTAACTTCTCTTTCAAAAATGGCTGAATATAAAGTAATGACAGATTTGCACTTGCTAAGAATTCATCCCTATGTTTTGCATATACCCCAAATATAGGGCCATAACTTTTAGCGAGGAATATGAGTTTGAATCCTAAAGAAAAAGATCTTTGTTTTCCCTCCCATTTAAGTAGTTTTAAGAGAGCTTTGTTACTCTGCTTATGATTTCTCACTTTTAGGGTTCCTTGGGTGGGGTGTGTAGCTCATAAACCAGCACGCCTTCCCTGCCTGAATTCCAAATAGATGACTGATGGGAGCTAGGATATAGGAAGAGGCTCAGGACAAGAGTGAAGTCGGTCTGCTAACCACGATCAGAATTAGTCTCGTTCAGCCTTGGCAGCCCCTGCCGGACTGGGGTGGTCCACATGGGGCAGGGGGCTGCCCTGGCAAGGCCAACTGAGCAGAGAAGCGGAGGACACTGACTGCCTAGGAAGAAAAGGAGAGAAGAGTCATGCAGGCTTGATTTACCAATCCAGTAACTCACTTCACTTCTCCAGAGGAGACACAAAATGAAAAAAAAGACAAAGCGGTACCAAGGGTGTGCCAAAGGAGAATCACCAGGAACAGGGAAAGGTGTTCCCTTTTCAAATCTACAATCGTCATCAACACTAGCTGTGCTCTCTAGAAATAAACCTATGCAAATTTTAAAAATATTTAGAAAATGCCAAGCTGTGTCCCATAAAACAATTTAATACAACTTTTCAAGTAGATTTGTCTGAACTCACTCTGGGTTTTACATTTGTAGATGCTCTTTGGAAAGAAATGTATGTATGAGTTTAACATTTCTCTTCAAAATTAACTGTGTTAATATTATTATTGGTTACTTTGACATTTTAGTTTTCCCATTTATATTTAGGTGGAATTTAAAAACCACTTGATTTCAAAGGAGTAGTAATTCATTTTCACAAACTGAGTTCATGTGAATGTTTTAGAAGAAACTTCAGAAATGGCTTTTAAGTTCTTTGAAGCAATGTTTAAGACTGCCGTTTGGGAATTAAAATCTCACTAGTGGGAATTGCTTCTAATGGAAACACATTTTGATACACAATATAGAATGTAGTTTGATAGAATGATAATGTAAGTGGAACTTTTCACAGTGACTAGATAAAGACCTATAATTAAATAATAACTAGCAAGATAAGAGCAAAATCACCACAGTCTAAAATGGAGTTTAACTTTCATGACAATAGATGGAAAATATAGGGAAGCAGGTTGTATTTTAACATAAAGATGAACTTCCTAATGGTAAGGACTCTCCAAGACTGAAATAGGCTGCTGTGTTCAAAGGCTATAAAATCCTTTGATGATGGTACTTGAAGGAGACTCACTCATGCTTGTATTGTACTGGATGACTTCCCAGTTCTCTTCCAATTCTAATAATGTATAAAGCAACTGAATCATGTAATGATGTAAATGTTCCCAAAGTTTTTTTCACTTTACATTAGCTAATAGAATATATTAAAACTACCCAGCATACCTCTGCTTATGATAATAGGGGAAAAAAATCAAGAATATTTAAAATATGTTAGGGAGAAAGGGCCCATATGAAATAAATTTTCATGAATTAAGATCTTACAACAATATTTATTTTCTAAAGAGATGAAAAAACATTCTTTTAAGTATAAAATGTATTATTCTGTTTAGTATTCCTTTGCTAGTTCTGAAAATAGTCTCTGTGTATTAGTCTGTAAACAATAGTGTAAATGATTAAACTTTTATTAGTAAAATTATTTGGCTGATTCTAAAATTTATAGAAGACCCATGAAGAAAATTGCCCAAGGAATAGACTTAATTTGGAAGCAAGGTCCTGAGTATTTGCAAAATAGGTTTTGGTGAATTGGTCATGATTTATGATTAACCACATTTTCTTGTTACCTGGATGGATGAAGCAATATAGATATACAGTTATTGAGGCAACAAGGGTCAGGTCATTTGACTATTCCATCTTATAGCTAGACTTCATCAGAAACACACATTGAGTTGATAGTAAATGTCATGCCTTCAGTGACAACTAGGAGGAGCTGTTTGGTCTTTTCTCTTGTCTTAAAACCTCCATGGAATCAAAACATTGCACCCAATTTTACTGAGCTCACCATTTTGTCTTCTTGTCTCCAATACGTAAAGGATAAAAGCAAGTATATGTATTTTAAATTCTGTATAGAAAACATGATGACTGGATTCTTGAATAATTAAGAGTTTATGCCAGTGAAAATTGCTCTACCTTTCTTTTATCTCAGGATATTAATGAACTGATTTGAAAGGATGGCTGGTTGAATTCTAGGCCTAATGATCAGCTCTCAGACTACTGCTTCTATGCATGAGAACTTGCTACACTCCTCAAATGCTCCTCAACTGATCATTTATTTGAAAACAAAGACTCTAAATTTTCAATCTATGATCTAAACTGAAAAATATCTTTTCTCCACAGCGGTCATGCCAAAACAAAACCCCTCATATCACTCTGCATAACTGAATCATTAATTCTTTGCATTTCAAATGGCCAACATTGTAAACTTGAACATTGCAACCTTCTTTTATTAAGAGTGCATTGTGTCAAAAACATTGTACTGGTTGTTATGGACCATGGATGATGGTAATAGTCTGATGATATTGTCTCATTATCTGTAACAAATGTTCCACCACAGTGTGGTGTATTGGAGAAGGGGTGTTGTATGAGAATTCTACACATGTGCATGATTGTATTATAAGTTCACAACTTCTGTAAAAATATATTAAAGTAAAATAAAGCAAAGAAAATTAAAAAAACAACAACAACAGCAACATTGTACTGGAAACAAAGATATGGCTTCTGACTCAAAGATCACATCTGAAAGCAGACACAGCCTGTGACATGGCTTTCAGCTGGTAACAGCAGTAAAGACAACAGGATACAGGATAGAGGATATTTTCTCTGTTGTAATACTGATGAAATGGTCAACATATACATTTTTTTGGTATGTGCATTTTTTGATAGTGAAGGACAGATTGGGCAAGTAAAGTCTGTGAATATTTACTTTTTTATTTTTAAACAATTTATTGAAGTATATCATTCATACATGAACATACACAA
>JAQZBX010090414.1:0-12516 GCA_029593785.1 Cabassous unicinctus
AAAAAAAAAAAAAAAAAAAGACTACATAAGGCTGAGAAAAAGGTCCTAATCAAGCAACCATCAAGGCAATGCCTTCTTCCCCAAGACTGGCTGCTGGCGATCCTTGGCGCCTCTGCCTCCTGGCAAGGCACACGGTGGCATCTGCTGGTCTCTCCCTTCTCTTCCGGGTTTCGTTGCTTTCAGCCTCTTGCTCCGGTGTTTCTCCCTCTCCGCCTCTCTCCCTCTGTCTCTGTCTCTCTCTCTCTCTGTATTCATCCCATTTATAAAGGACTCCAGTAAGAGGATTAAGATCCGCCCTGGGCCATGCCTTAACTGAAGTAGCCTCATCGAAAGGCCTTGCTTGCAATAGACTTACACCCACAGGAATGGGTTACTTTAAGAACACGATTTCGGGGGTTACCTACCATTCCAAACCACCACACCAACCATTGAGCATACTTTAAACTGTAATTTGACAAGTCCTGGTGAACAAGGCGTGGCAGAAACTTGAGGAAGCCGTCTCAGAGCTCACCGGCCTAAGGAGCAGAGGGGGGCTGATGTGGTCCCCCGTGTCTCGGTAGGTCTTTCTGTTCTACCTGCTTGGTAGCGTGGTGTAAGCAGGTGTGATTCACATGTTGGTGGCCTACGGTTCAGCATGCCCCCCACCCCAGGAAAAAAGTCTGAATTAATCACTGCTCCCCAGTCCCCACCTTCTTGGAAACGGCTCCTTGACTTTTTTTTGGCTTCTCTCTCTCTGATCTTTGGGAGTTGGAAGCTCTAGTGGCTGCAAGCTCTGTCTTTGGCAGTTGGAAGCCCTTGTGGCAGCAGATGAAGCCTACTGTCCTTCCTGTATTCCCAGCCAGCAATCCCAGTTGCCTATAAAATGATCTCCAAATTCCCTGGGAGAGACCCCAGGATCCTGATCAGCGACAAGCCTCTTTTTGTCACATTCCAGCACAATTCCCCAGTTCAGGCAAACCACCCCATGTGCTCTGTCCCTTCATAACCTCCATGTCTTCATTCTCCAGCACTCGGCTGCCTTCTCACCCACTCTCCCTGCATGTCCCCACCCATCACATCCAGCAGGAGCCTGCTTGCCTCTCAGCCGTGGCAGGAGGTGGCCGTAGCACACATGGTTTCTCTCGTAAATCACGCAACAACATCCATCAAACGTCTACTTGACCCAAGACCATGGGGGCGGGGGCACGTGCAGAGCCATGCGTGGCCGAGGTCGGATCTCAGGGAGCTTGGGACTAGCTCGTGAGGCAGGGTAAAGTGGCCAAAAAAAAACAACTTCCAAAAAAAAAAGGGAAACTGTGTCACAAGATACTCGGGCCATTGTTCCTACCCAAACAGGTACTTGCTTCTTATGGAGTTGTACCCTCAATCATCTTCATGGTTCTCCAGGCTCCTGAAAGTTCACCTGGGGGCTCTTCCTCTTTAACTGGGCCATGAGCCACCCAGTTAGAGGCATCCCAAGTCTAGCCCACGAGAACGTCTGCCAGATGAGCACAGCAGCAACGCCCATTTCCATGCCCCAGAAGGCCAGCCAGGTGGGGAGAAGCACGAGGAGCACAAGGAGGAGACATTGAAGTCCCAGCGAGAGACTGCCTGGGCTCAAATGCCAGTTCTACCGCTCACTAGCTGTGATTTTTAAAGGTGCTTCACTTACCAGGACCTCAGTTCTTAGGCAAGAAGCAGGTATGAGCGTAACACTATGTTACACCTTTTCATTGAGAATTGAATGAGTTAATTGGAAAAAAAAAAACACAGCTTAAAATTACACCTGATCTTTTTCGGGGCTGTTTCAGCCTGTCCTCTATTTTTCTAGCAATTTTGAACAAGAAAATACTAATATAAAGAATTATTAACTGGGCTGAGAGTGGATTATTGGAGCTGGTAAGAAATAAAGAACCTCATATCCTATGACCTTGCTTGATTTCCTTCTTAATTGTAATTGTTTTTAATAGATTCCTTATGTTTTTCTATGGACGTAATCGGGTTGCCTGCAAATAAAGACAGATTTACTTCTTCCCTTCTAACAACAAGTTACACCTGGCCCGTAGTAAGACTTCAATGAATGCTAGCACTTTTATGAGTTATTACTATGTGGTCCTTGTGACTGAGAGCGTCCGTCTTTTACGTGTTTGCTAGTCAGTTCCTGGTAACTTGAGCTGCCTTATAGATCCTCACTTCCATGCTAGTAAATGTTTGTAAAACCAACGTTAAAAAAAAACCAGCCACCTCAGTATAAGCATATCCCCTGGAAGACTGGAACTTTTATATTTTATTATTCCTTCATTGACATTTTAATGGCCAACAATGGCCTTGAAAAGAATTGAGGAAAAGTTTCATCTGTTTGTCTCCATGATGGAGTTCCTGTTGTGGCTTTGTTTCCATGTGAACCTTATTTTTCCAGACGTTTATAAGCCTTTTGCTCCATGGTGAGATTCAACAAGTTTCTGTTCCAAAGAACAATATTTATCTGACTTGAAAAATCGACCCGGGTTTCCATGTTCTTTACAAAGAGGTTGCTCGATGCTTTATGCTTCCAGAACTTGAATTTAGCTTGATGTTCTTGCCCGTGTAAGTGTTCGTATTTGATCGTTTCGAAAAGCTTCTTAAAAGCACCACGTATAGCAGGTTGTCGTTTGATTTTTAGATTCTGAGCTGCCTTCAGTTGGTCTTAGTTTGCGGTAAGGATGTAGAAAATATTAGAAATTCACTAGAAACTTATCTCCATTATGCAGATTGGGATTCTAGACTGTAGAAACTCTTTCTTATAGAGAAACTTTAAAAGTATAGGACGGGTGTTAAGAACAGTGCTCTAGAGTGAGCAGATGTGGAGAGAAGCCTAGTACTCCTGCTTACAAGTGATGTAACCTCGTTCTCGTTACACAGCTTGTCTAAGCCTCAAATTGCCCATCTTTAAAATGAGGATAATAGAATTCTTACGAGTACCGAACGAGATGCTTCTTATAAACCTCCGACGATGGCTGGGCCTACCAAACCCAAACCTCTCAGTGGTTAACTGTTGGATTGCAGAGGCCTGGCCCCAGTGTTTCTGTCATGAAACATTATCTGGTTTTTGAAAATTTATTGGAACGAAATATGCCCTCTTGAATAGGAGGGGATTTTGTAGTTCAAATCCCTCTAAAGTGACCAAATATATCACCTATTCAACGCATACTTGTCAGGAAGAAAGGGGTGGAAACTATAAAGTAATAGCCACCTATATTTAGAAACTTCATCTTAAAAGCTGCTCATTTATTATTTTCTCAACCACTTCCACAATTTAGGTTAAGTGAACTTTGGGCATTCTTCTTATTACATATGAGTTATACAGGGAGTACAGAAAACTCGCATTTGCTTAAAAAAACTGCCAAAAGCCCTGGCTATATATCATAGTTGTGATGAGGAAAAAATCAGATCATGGAAAATATTTTAGAATGCCTTTCCTATTTAAAGTCCATATGTCCTTTGCTTCTTGGATAGCTGATGCTGAACGTCGTAGGAAGCCTGGCTGAGGAATTCGTATTAAAACCGAGAGACCACGGGGATGCTGCAGGCAAGGCGTGGCCTTTGAATAATGTTTCCTTCTCTCTAAAGTCCTGGCCACTTAAGGCCTGCAGATCCAGCAGGCAGCCAGCCCAGTTCTGGAATAAAATCCACAGATTTTCTCTTTGAAATCAGAGGCCGGCATTTAGACACTTGTTAGTCTTGTGTTAAACACTTTGACCTTCTAATTACATGCACACACACAGAAATGCACATACACTCTCCCTCCCTGAGAGAGGCATTAGCACTGTCTACTGGTTGGTGTTTCTTTAGCCCGTTTCTCTCCCTTGGTGGGTGTGTTTCAGAACAATGTCAAGTCTATGCAAAATGCAGGAAAGGATTCTCTTGCCAGCCAGAATTTGAAAAATGAATAACTGATTCATGAGCATAATTTTACAAGCCGCTTTTAAGCCCAGGGATATAAGAAATCATTTGTGCAGAGGAAAATGTTCTCAGGGTTAGTCTTCTAGGCAAGTACTCTGTGTGTGTGAAACTCAGAGTCTCCTAGTTATTGCGGTTTGAAAAATCAAGCTTTACAGCTGTTACAGAGGCTGATATTTCTATTCATGAAATAGAAGGCTTTGGTGCACTACAAAGAATAAAATTACTTTTTGAATTACTGAGAGAATATGCAAAACTTATGCTATGGCCTTATTGAGAATATTCCTGCGTTTTCATTATTTTGGGAGATACACACACACACACACACTTTTTAAACTGTGCTACCCTCTGCTAAAGATTATTGAAAACCATATGTTGCTGTCAGAAAGTACTTTTAAATATATGAACGCTTTGTTTTAAAAGATTTATTTTTTTTCTACTTTATTTATTTTTAATTGTGTATTTTAATTTATCCCCCACCTCTTCCCCAGATGGTTCTCTTGTCTGTCTGCTCGCCTCTCTCCAAGAGGCACCAGGAACTGAACCCGGGACCTCCCACATGGAAAGCGAATGCCAAACAGTGGGATCCACATTCGCTCCCCATGAATTCTTTTAAACACTTAAAAATTTCTCCAGGAGCTGAAATAAAATATATGGGTTGATTCAATTCTGAAAGAGTAAGGACCATTCCAGTTTGTCAATTTGAAAAAAAAAACATGGATAAAATAGTGAAGTTTCATTTATGTAGACCTACAGAACAGCTTGACTTGTGACAGGCAGTGGAAAGAGCACTGAGCTGGGAGTCAGCTCTAGCTGCATGCCCTTGGGCAGCTTTCCTCCCGACCTTTGTGGTGTGGCCCAGCTCAGGGCACCAGCCCTTTAAGGATTTCATCCTGGAGAGAGCCCCAAGCAGGAAGGGGTACGTGAGGGTCGGGGGCCAACCTAAGGACACTCAACTGGGTGCCTGGGGATTGGGGAGGTGGCAGCACTGTGGTCTAGGATAAGCTCTGGTTTCAGCCTTGGGCTGGCCCAGGAAGGAGAAAGCCCTCTGCAAAAGTTCTGCTTGGTCATTCAGAATTCAAATGACCCCAGCAGGTGTTCTCTGCTCTTTGTGAGCAGCTGGAGAGGCGAATCCTCTAGCATGGCTTCCTCACCTATTGAAATTTCTATTTGCTCTGGCGCTGGTGGGAGGTAGACACACAGCTCCCCAGTGTACAAAGGGAAAGCGCTGTGTTTTGTTTCCTAATACCAGCGCAGCTTTCTTGGGGTAAAGAATCCAGCATGTTCCCACATAGTTATTTAGGAAAGTCACTCTGGTCCATTTTGATAGACCTGGAGAATCTGCTTCTTGGGAGCTTCTAAAGACGTTCTGTTCTTCCGGTGGGCCTCTCTTTTTCAATTGCTCTGCCTAAGGACCAAACGTTGGCTAATGTGTTAATCAGGGAGCTCAGTTACAGGCCACCTTGAGTTATATCGGTTTTGAAAGATACTTATTAGTTGAGAAAACTGTTAGCATATTAGTGGTTTGACCCCCTAACCTGACTATATTTTATGAAAATGAGATGTAGAGTAAAACCTTACCTGTTCTAGCTAATCAGATATTCCGTTTTATTAATTCCAAATAAAAATAAGAAACAGTATGAAGAAGACTATTTTGGGAACCTTTAATAAATTGAGAAGACTGTTTGTAACAAATACAGAATTGGGGGCTTTTGAAGATTACTTAGGGACGTGTACCCACTAGGACCAGGCAGTAGATAAAGTACTAAAGTTCTCATTTATTCTTTTACAACAGCTGTGCAGATTATGTGTCTGTTGAAGCCAGGTGGCTGGGCTAGGATGGATATATATCAAATCTTGGGCTCACCTCTCACTTTAAAAGAGGATAAGTGAGTTCATCAATAAATTTCATCTCTTCAGATAATTTGAAAAAAGGTTGCTTTCATTATAATTCTTAAGCTCAGCCTCCGAAAAAATAATTATTGCTTTTTTTTTTTTCAGGGAAAGTCATATTTATACAATTTTATTTATTTGCCTAACACGTCTCTCTCTTTTTTTTTTACCTGGTCTCCATCCTGCCAGTAATTATCACCTGACATACTTTTCTCTTCTGGTGTTGTGGGGAAGAAAGCCTTATTCTATACTTGGTTTTATTTATCCTTAAAACTTACCTGATTGTTTTTAAATTTAATGAAATCTTTTCTTTTTATTTTTTTTTAATTTTTAAAATCTTTTTCTCATAGCTAGTACAAAGGCAAATTTCAAAGTAGCATCCAATGATGTCCAATTGGTGATTGTGTTCATTTATTTTACATTTTCCTTTTATTTCTTTTCCTCTTTGTTTTCATGCTCTACCCAGTCAAATGTAACTGTCCTTAAAACTGGTGAAATCTGAATGAACTTTGGATCATTCTAACGTCAATGTCATGGTTATGACATTGTGTCGCGCAAGCTGACACCATTGACAGAAATTGAGGGGTACATTGTACATTTTGGGGGCAACTTCCTATGGATTTATACTTATTTCAAAATAAAAATTTAAACAATGAAAAAAGAAATTAACTGTTCTCCGGAACCCTTGCCCGAGGCCCTTGCTAACTGGCAGGTATCAGGAAAGGGGCCTTGGCTAAATGTTGAGTGACCACTAAATATTAAGTTCTATGAAATTTTGGGTGTGTAACAGGTGATTGGCCTTGTAGGTGCTTCTTGAGGGTCATGGTCTGTAGGTGACCTTGTAATGGGTCAGAGAGGTTTTTGATGATGAGGTCCATCTACTCACTTCAGGCCATACCTTTGAACAACGGGACAGAGCCCTGGGCTCTATTACGTAATAGGCGCCATGATGGCGAGAGCTATCTGACATTCGGTGAGCCTGGAAGTGTGCCTGGCTCTGATGAGCTCTTCCCACTTCCTAAATCACCCAGGCCTTGGTACACCCCATTAGGGCCAAAGAGGTACTTTAACAATGAGTAAACAGCGTCCCTGCGATCAAAATAGCTTACTCTTTGAGGGGCCTCAGTGAAGACAGCGGATCCTCTTAGCTCAACAAATAAACAGAGAATTTCCTTTTGAATCATCATGTAAACCAAAGAAATGCTTTGAAATTGCTTAACGGTCCTTCCCTTCTGAGGACAAACATTGGCGATTTTTTTGGGAACTCCCGCGGTTTTTGCTAGCCCCTGCCACGTTCAGCATCGAAAGAGCCAAATTTCAGGTCTCAATTTTTGGTAAATAGCTTGCAGTGAGAATAATATTTACTGTTGGCAACAGACGTGTCCCTGTTGTTTCAAACTGGCTCTGTGCTGGGGAGGATATAGGAGGTGATGACGCAGTTGCAATATTACAGCAATCTGTGGCCTAGGGTGTCAGATGACCCAGCTCCGTGGAGAGGAGGAGAGCACACAGGCACGAGCTCTGGGTTGTCCCACAAGCCTTGGCTGTCTCCCCCAGCCTGCACTGTTGGAGAGAGCAGCTGGTGCCCACCATTTATCCGGAAGATGCAAAGTGGGGAGAGTGGAAGCCTAATTCTGGCTCAGCCTCTCGCTGAGTCATTGGTTCTCAAAGTGTGTTCCCAGGACTGGTAGCACCAACATCTGCTGGGAACTTGAAAGTCTCAGGCCCACCCAGACCTACAGAAACAGACCCCCTGGGGCGGGGCCCAGCAGCCCGTGTTTTAGCTCACCCTCCAGGTGAGGTGGATGTACACTGGAGTTGGTTATCTTGGACGAGCCTCTTTCTAGGCTCCAGTTTCTTCTAGAAAATGAAAACTATGTAGTCAACTATGTCTAAGCCCCTCTTTGGCTCCAAAGCACACATCCAAGTTCCCTGATTCAATAAATCTGTGATGTGAGCTTTTGTATCTGGCAATACTGCCTAATAAGTAAGAGGCCAGGCTCTGGACTCTCACTGCCCGGGTTCAACTCCCGAGGCCTCCACTTAGAGCCTCGCACACCTGAGCGGCCTGCCGAACTTCCCTGTGTGCTGATTTCTTCATCCATAAAGTGGGGCTGGCGGCACCCCCATCTGGAGGCTTGAGGAATTGACCTAAAGCATTTGGAGTAGCACTTGGCACTTTGGCAGTATTCATACGTTAGCTGTGAGCACACCTACCTCTCTCCCCCTACAAAAGTCTGCAGCTCTGAAGACTGGAATCATAGCCTGTACAGCTTTGTTTTTTATACCTGGCTAGACATAAAAATGTTCTTAAACATTTGCTAAAGAAATAAGATAACCAATTATTGTTGTTAAAGTTTTTCATTTTCCATGGGGAGACTCCCACTTAGGGGTGTACCTGTGGATGGCGTGGAAACCTCAATATTTTAGAAATGAACATTCATTCCTTAGGAAGGCTTTGGGGATCATTATAAATCCAATGACGATGATGCATGCGAGGCCTGCGGTTACTTCCCTGTTGTTGCTAAAAATAAACAAGTAAAATGAGTTTAGACTTATCTGCCTTTTGGGTTGTTTTGAACCATTTGATATATATGTCTATATTAAAAAATGGAAGGAAAATATTATTGGGTGCCAGGTACCATGATGGATTCTGGATAAGTGTTGTTTCACTTGAGCCAAACGGTGTTCTTGTGAAGTGAAGATGGGTCCCTGATTTTAGAGAGAATGAGGTCCACTGATGGTACATAATCAGCCCGTGGGCATAGGTCCACAATTGGAAACTAGGTTTATCTCTCTTCATAATTCGCCTTTGGTATCACGAGATGAGCTGTTAGACTTTTAAAATATAAAACTAAGTTTTCATCAGATAAGGCGTGGTCCATGGCCATGCAACTCTCCAGTGTCTGGGCTGCACCGTGGACTTCCCACCGTCCGTGGTGCATCTCTCTCCTTTGCTTCTCCAAACGCCAAAGCCCAGAGCACCTCACCCTTCTCCCTCCCTTTGTGGGCCTTTCCATGAGGAAATGGTCAAGGTCCTTGGAACAGTGCATCACCAGGGAGGGCAGGCCAAGCCCAGACCTTCTGACTCATGATCAAGGAAATCGAGCTACAACTCGCTCCCTCACGCCTCACCCACCCCATTCTCGTGACAGTGAGCCACCTCCCTTTTCAGCCAAGAATGAAAGCACGTTAGTTTACACAGATTGTCCACCGAGGGTACTCGGATTTGAACTCACTTCACCCTTACAAGATAATTTTTTTCTGTCCATTGGAAAACCTGCATTCTACTTAAAGAGCTACTTGTATTTTTGTAGTAGACATCAGCTAGGTGTCTAGAAATCGCAGAATTGCAGAGACAGGAAGTCGATTAGAGGTTACCAAGGGACGGGGAAAAAGGGAGTTTATGTTTGGTGGATATGGAGTGCTTGTACATAAAATTTTAAAAATCAATCTAGAAAATTCTCTGCTTTTTTGTTAGAATTTTGCCTTATTTGGAGATATAACTTATTTGCTTATTCTTGTGGCATAGTCCTTACTCTCAACCCTGGCTAAGAGAAATGCTTTAAGAAAAAAAATACTACTACACGTTCTCATGTCAAGAATCTGCTGTTTTCCTAAGTGGTGTTTGACTATTTAAAACATTGCTTTTTAAAGGCTTGCAGGAATTTGTGTGGGCTTTTTACATAGTTGAACGCACTCAGTGCCTTTGAATTTGCTTGTATACTATAATTGTCCCTGACAGTATATATAAATTAATGTTAAGTCTTTTCGGTTTGTCTGACTTGATAGAACCTCCGCTCTGGTGAAGACAGAGTATCTATTTTCATGATGAGTTAAAAACAAAACAAAACAAAACAAGACTGAATCAACAACAAAAACAACAAAAAAGACTGTAACAATAGGAAATGTTTACTTTCTCTTGGCCCTCGAATTTCAGAGTTGAAAGTACCCTCAATGGTTGATGGTCCAACTCTATTGCTTACCTGTTAGAATGTGGAAAATCAACCTTAGATGATATTTTGAAGTGTGGGAGAAGGCTGGGATCCTAAGCAAACCCGCCACTACCCAAGCAACCATCTCCATTTTGGACTTCTGTGGGGAAGGGAGCATGCACTGCACAAATGCCCTATTAATTTTACCTTTTGGATCCAGACCCAAATCTACAGGGCTCCTTCCAGGGAGTTTGGCAGCATCTCACGTGAGTCTTAATAACCCCTCTTGTTCCTTCAGAACAAACCCAAGTCTAGAGACAAGTGTGGGTTATTCCAAAAACATACCTTGCCCTGAACCCTGAGCTGATTCTTGACTAGTTCTATTTAAAATCCTTTATCCTCCCCTGGAGAGCCTAACTTAAGTGGTAGATGTCTCTATTTCATTGTTGACCTTCATGGAAACTCTTCCTCTTTGGGACAGTGGAATGGGGGAACGGATGAAGGAGGGGTTTCCGGAGATGGAGTCAGCCTTGAGCTGCCCTTGGAATAGTCAGTGGTTCTCATCCTTTCCTCTGCCCAGCAATCACCCACAGAACTTGGTTAACAAACCTATTCCTGGGCCCCCTCCCTAGAGATTCAGATTTAGTAGCTCTTGGACAGGGCCCAGCAATCTGGTTGCTTTATTGAAAATCCAGCTGGTGGTGATTTTGGAGGTGCTGGACCACACCTAGAGGAATGCTGGTTTAGAGGTCTACCAGCAATCACCAGTTCCATTCACCAAGCATTTGGTTTCCACCGTCATCATGACAATTGCTGTACTCAAATGTCTAAATACAAATTCATAGAGGCAGAACATAGATTGGAGGTTACCAGGGGCTGAAGGGAGAAGGGAATGGGGAGTTATTGCTTAATGGGCACAGAGTTTCAGTTTGGGGTGATGCAAAAGTTTGGGTAAATGAAAGGTGTTGGTAGCACAGCATTGGGAATGTAATTAATGCCACTGAAACACACACTTAAAAATGGTTAAAATGGCAAAATATATGTTATATGTATGGTATCACAATGAAATTTTAAAAATAGACAAGTTTTAAGTCAAAAGGCAAAAAAAAAGGATCAAAAAATGTCTAAATGAGTAAAATCTCTAAGTGTCTACAAAGCATTGGAATGCCTAGTTCATTCTGAAGATATGCCTTAGAGCACTCTTTTTCGGAAATCAGAAATGCTTTACCTTGTCTTCAGAGGACCTTTTTTCTTTTTAAAAGAAACCATGGAGTGGGACTTATCAGTGCAGAAGGCAGAACTAGATTCCCACAATCTAGTGCTTTCCTGCCCACCTCTGCTGGGTCAGGCACTAGCTAGGAGGGCCCAGGCTTGGAGAAGCCCAAGCACATGCGCCTGCGTGGACGCCTGCTGAAGTATGTGACCACGTATACAAAGCTTAAAACTGAAGATGGCGTTAGCAAGCTCCATCTTCTGAAGTTTGTTAGACGTGCAGGATCCATCTGGGCCCAGAGTAGCTTGCTCCCCCAGGGAAGCTCTTAGCTTTCTGCTTTTTCGACCCCATCAGGATTAGGGGGAAGTGGTCGGTTTTGATTTCTCTCCTGCTTGGTGGCCCACTCTCCCCTCCTCATGCTCCTGGGGGCAAGTATCACATATCAGAGACGTTTCTTCTTCAGAAAGACGTCGGCAAGTCTGCAAATCCCCACTGAGGCTTCTGTTGCATTAAATTTTTTATCTCCAGGGTTCAGAAAGAAATAAACATGGATATTGTATGCAGGGTGGGATTTTTTTTCTGCTTTCTTGGAAAAATGGTGATGATTAAATAATGCCTCTCGGTGTCTTCCTAAATGATCAGGGTCAAAGTGCCCAGATCCTAGTTAGGGGACTACTGCGCCCCTTTTTTCTTGCCTATAAACTCAGTCTTCCAGCCTCGCTTACTCTAACAATACTACTATTTCCAATGCAAAGTCCTAACTTCTGTCCTATTTCTTTAAAGCTGTGGTGAAACAAAACTAACGTTTTATAAGATGAGCATATGATATGTAAATGTGGACATTTATAGTTGATCTTGGCTTGGTGTTCAGAACGGCATCAGAAGGAATCTCCACCTCAATCCTCACTCAAGGGTCTGCTGGCGCCAGGAACTGCTGGGTGTCACCATCCAACTCAGTGTGTCATTCTTTAGGCAAGGGCAGAGGTTTTGTCTCACTGCGCTGGGATTTCTAGGATTTTTTTTTTTGTAATAAAATATGTAAGATAAAATTTGCCATTTTAGCCTTTTTAAGTGTACAGTCCAGTGGCTTTCATTACATTATAATGCGGTACTACCATGCTCACCATCCATTACCAAAACTTTTTCATCAACCCAAACAGAAACTCTGTACCCCCTGAGAATTAACTACCCAGCCCCCCTCCCCCAGCCCCTGGGAACCTGTGACCTCCTTTCTGTCCCCATGAATTTGCTTATTCTAGATATTTCCTATAGGTGACATATTTGTCCTTCTGTGTCTGGCTTCTTTCACTCAGCGTAATGCTTCAAGGCTCATCTATGTTATAGCATCTATCAGAACTTCATTCGTGTTTATGGCTGAGTAAAATTCCACATTTTGTTTATCCATTCATTTCTCAGTGGACATTTGGGTTACTTCCACCTGGCTATTGTGAGAAGTGCTGCGATGAACACTGGCATACAGGTACAGGCTGCTATGAACAAGAGTCCCTGCTTTCAGTTCTTTGGGGTGGTAACCCAAGAGCGGGGTAGCCAAGTTGT
>JAQZBX010090415.1:0-12515 GCA_029593785.1 Cabassous unicinctus
AGCGGTGGGAATGTTCAGCTTATTGTGTGGGAACAGCTGTGGGTTCTGGGTGAGGTGTGTGGGTGGTGGTGGTGGTGGCGGGAAATGAGAGTTCAGGCTCTGGGGGAGTTTATGCCCCAGGCATGGAAGGCTGCTTATTTAACTAGGCCAAAAGTCAGTGTTGAGGCAAGTGGCTGAGCTGAAGTGAGATGGATGCCGAGGTTGCAAGCGAAAAAAAAATTGATAGTTATGACACTGTGGTAATGGGGATCTGACTCCTTACCAGAAAGTGAGGATGGAGGAGAAAAGTTCCTAGGTGTACCTCCTTTAGTCAAATTTTTCTTATATTCATGTCATTCTTGTCCCTAGATCCAAAGCTCCTAGTTTTCCCTCCTGCTAGTGCCATGGGAACAATTTAGTGAAGCTCGCAAGAAAGTTTACTTTGAGTTTTGCTGCATCTATGTCTGCTGCCATTCAGCAGCTCTAGCTTCCGTCTGCCCACGCCTTCCCAGCTGTGGCGCAGTGAAGACAGATGGTCCAGGTGCAGACTGAACACAGTCAGGGAGCCTGTGGGCTGGAAAGTGCTCTGGATAGGATGGTAAAAGAAGTAAAATAGAGTTTCTATGGCTAGGAGATTTCAAATGAAGTCTGAAGGTCATTCTGGAGGTTACTTTTATCCAGGTCTCAGCCAGATTATCACAAACTGCCAAAGTATGAACAGCCCTGAGCAACAATGTTCCTCAAAACCCTAAGGCTGGGAAGCGGATGTGGCTCAAGCGATTGAGCTTCCCCCTGCCACATGGAAGGTCCCGGGTTCAGTTCCCAGTGCCTCCTGGAGAAGGTGAGTTGGCTGGAAGGGCAGCCGTGGCAAGCTGATGCAACAAGATGATGCAACAAAGAGACACAAAGAAGAAAAACAATGAGAGACACAACAAACCAGGGAGCTGAGGTGGCTCAAGCAATTGAGTGCCTCTTTCCCACATGGGAAGTCCCAGGTTCGATTCCTGGTACCTCCTAAAGAGAAAATGAGCAGACACAGAGAGCACACAGCGAATGGACACAAAGAGCAGACAGTGATCTCAAACAACTGGGGGGTGGGGAATAAATAACTAAAATAAATATTAAAAAAAAACCTAAGGTCATCTGGACATCATAAACAACCACAAGATAAAGAGCTGTTAACTAACCTTAACGACAATTAGAGTACCCCAAATATCCACCAACCACAAACAACTTGCATATCTTCTTTACCTTTAAAAAAACTCTTGCCTGGAAATGCCAAAATGGAACATGATTTGGGTTGCAACGTGAACCTGTGCTTCCAAATTGCAACTCTAATACCCGAAATAAATGCCTGTGTTGCCTTGCAGGTTAATTTGTTCTTTCTAGATTGCTAGGAGGACACACAGAGGAAAGACTAAGCCTTGGCCTGAAGAGGATAGGTGCAATCAGGGAGAGAAACACCTCAGTCATCTGGGAGCAAAAGAGAGGGCTCCGATCTTTGGAATAAATGTTGGGAGAGTATTGCTATCCTGCAGATAAAGGATTTCTAGGAAGATAACCCCAGGCAGTTTAATTTAAAAATTGAATGGCTAAATTGTTGAGATAGTTGTCTGTTGAGGACAAACAGGAACATTCCCAGTGATTCTTCTAAGAATTGTGTCAATTTTTCAAAGATTCCTCAAATTAAACAAGCTTCAAGAATTATGCATTCTCAGTGGACAGGTAAACACATCTCAGCATCCCAGCTTCTTGCCCCTGGCAGCTTTAAGTGTACCAACAAAATTATAGTGTCTTTTGCCTCTTCTTGTTGGCTTATCCTTTCTCTCCTCTCCTGCCTTTCTTTATGGTGAGTTCTCAATTCAGTTCCAACAGCAGCTTGTCCCCTAGCCCAGCCCTACCCCACATCAAAACAAATCAGTCCCTAAATTAATGGTGCCTGTCATGCCTGGAGTGGCCAGCCTTTTAGAACAGAGGCAGGCCTTGGGATCTGGGCCTTGGGAAAACAACAGAGGGACTCAGACTTGATTTACCAGCCTAGGCCACGTACATTCACTGGAAGGTTTCATGCATTAGGATGGAGCCACTTGCAATCCTTTAACAACTCTTCAAGGTGACACACGAAAGACTGCAACAAGTATGTGAGGTAGTCCCTGCTGAGGTATGATCTGAGCAAGTCACCCTGTATTTAGCACAGACTTGGAAGGTGGAGAGAGTCAGTGCTTGGCACTCAATGTGGAAGACTATTCGATAGTAGGCCTTTTGAGAGAGGTCCTGGGGAATCTCTCTTTTCAGTAGTTGGAAATTCAGAGGCTATTTTTGCATGGAAAATTTCTCATTTTAGAGTAAAACACTCCAGTTTTTTTCCTTGTGCATTGAAAATGAATGTATTCTTCCCTGTTACTCATTAGAATATTTGCTTGGTAAGCTAATACCCTGAAGCCAATTCTGATGCTGCTTGTATTTATGAATAAAATTTTAATGGACCACAACTATGATCCTTTCTTTATATTGTTTCAGGCTGCATTCATTCTACTCCTGCTGATTTGAATAATTGTGACTGAGATTTTCAGGTATATGAAGCTCAATCTATTTATTCTCTGACTTTTAACAGAAAAGTTTGCTGAGCCCTGTCCTGGTGTAGTCAAGGCAGAGTCAAGGCAGATGGCCATGTCAAGGCTGCATGTTGATTTCTGGTTCACCACTCTCTCTCCTGGCTTTCTCACTATACTACGGGTTTTTGTTCTCAATCTCCATCCGTCCTTCCTCTTTTCCCGGGCATGTTGATGTTGGAGATTCCCTGGTCCGATGTTGATCCTCTTCCATGCACTCCATGCATTCCCTTGGGAATCTTATCCATTCTTAGCACAATAAATATTATTGACTCCTGTGGCAGTTTGGAGCTTTACACCTCAGAAAAACATGATCTTAAACTTAATCCATTGCTGTGGGATTGAACCCTTGAAAACAGTACCTTCTGATGACGTTACTTTAGATAAGAGTTTGCCTAACTGAATGGGTCTGGGTTCTAATCCTATTACTGAAGACCTTATAGGGATGGTCACAGAGAGGGAGAAGTCAGACAGGACAGCCAGAAGCTGGAAGAGAAGAAGCCAGGAGAGGCTGCCATGTGCATTTCCATGTCACAGAAAAGCCAAGGACCAAGTATTGCTGGCATCCAGCCCGTGAATGCCATAGTCTTCTGGAAGTAAACATCGCTCCTGCTGATGCCTAGATTTTGGACTCTTCCTATACTAAACCTGCAAGTCATTATATTCTCATTGTTTAAGTGAACCCAATGCATGGTATTTTATTTTCACATCTAGGAAACAAAAACTTCCCATCTCTTCTCAAAACTAATCATGTCTCTCTGTTGATCTCTGCACATCCGATAGCTCTGCATGGAAGTCTAATATATGCTGCAAATATTTTATGTGGTAGATGATTGTCTCCTCCATCTCTCAACCACCATGTCCTCCTTACATACCCTATCTCAGTTGAAGGTAACTGCATCTTCCCATTTAAGCACACACTTTGGAGTGTGTTCTTAAGAGTGTGTTCACTCTTTTCTCTTTCTTACATGTTCCAGACACTCTGTGAGGAAAGTCAGTTGTTCCTACCTTCAAAACACACCAGAATCTGACCATCTCTCGCACCCTGCATTGCTACCACCTGGTATGAGACACCATCACCTTCCACCGAGATCACTGCAAACGCCTTGTCACTACGCTCCCTGACTCTTCCCTCTCTGCGTACACAGCAACCAGAGTGTTCCATTTAAAATAAAAGTTTATAAACTATCATTTAAGTATACTTAAAAACAGTAGTTAGATCACGTAATTCTGCCCAGAACCCTCTAGTGTCTATGCATTTCTCCCTGAGTAAAAGCAAAAATCCTTTCACAAGCTCATGTGCCTTTAATGCTCAGTTGCACCACTCGCTTATCTTTCAGCATTAAATCCTGTCAGTTCTCCCTCTCTCTCAATCCATTGTTGTGTCTTGACCTCTTTGCACCTCCTAAAGGAACCAGGTATATACCCGCCTTAGGGCCTTCCCAAAACACCATACCTTCCATATGCATAGCTAACTTCTTCACTCCGCCAGGTGTCTGCTTAAAAGTCACCTCTTCAATAAGAACTGCTCTCCCTGCATATGGTCCATCAGTCCCTTCTATTCAAACCTATATGTGATGCTGGAGTTTGTAGGTGTACTTCCAGAGACTGGAGCCTCTGGCCTGCCCATGTGCCAGCTGTGCCTGGCATCTTGGTGGAGCTGCAACTCTTACTCTACAGCTCAATGGACTCACCCAAGTAACCTGGTGAGGAGACGATGATGGACAATGGCCATCCCAGGGAATGGAGAGAGCCTGCAGCTGAAGGCAGGATAATCCCATCCACTGTATCTATGGGATATAAGCCCCTCTCACTTGGAGGTGGAGTGGACATCACCACCCCAGACTCCTCAGGACTGGGGGAAGAGCTATGGACTAGAGTGGACTTAATGGTATTCTGTTGTAGACATATTGTGATTCAAGCAATGGAAGAAATTATAACAGTGAGGTGGAGCCAGTGGCCACTAGACGCTTTCGGGGCAGGGAGGGAAAAACAGTTGTAATACAGGGACTTTCTCAGGACTTGGGAATTATCCTGAGTGACATTACAATGACAGATACAGGCCATTTGACAACCCTATTTTAAAATGCTACGCATGTGAAATGAATAAAAACACATCTTGTATTTCTAATCTAAAATTTGCTGTAATTTTCTTTCTGTTTTCTAGCATCAGTAATACCCCTTCTGTCCACATATTTGGGCTTTCTGGTGTCCCAAGAACTTGTATGTACAGTTAAACGGTCTGAGGCAAGTAGGGATCGTTATGACTTCATGAGTGGCTAACCAGACCCAGATGTTGCAAACTGAACCCAGTTTATTTCTGTGTCTCTCTTACTCTCTTCTCTATCTTGGCTCCATTCTCAGGCTTCCCATTCAAATGTGTAAGATGATTGCAGCAACTCCTGACCTTCTATTCTCCCAGGATTAAGTCCAGCAGAAAATAGTCTCTGCCTTCATTCCAGAACATGCTAGCAATTATCTTTGTTTGAGTGAATTCCCATCTCAGAACAAACAAACCATGTGGACTGAGAAATGGAATGTAAGCACTAGGAAGTTAAAAGTGCCTCTGAGGATCCATGTGATCCCCTTTATCCAAAGCTGTTTGGGATATCTGTGAGACCCTTACCTTTCCAAACATATATCTTTGAGAGAGCCTAATTTTCTTTATATAATTCAACTAAACAGCAGAGTGCAAGAATTATATGCAAAAGAAAATATGACATTCTTGTCTATTTGATCCAGAGCAGTAGTGATTTTGAAAATGTAATCAATGCCATTCTTCTTACTTCTTTTGTTTTGATTTAGTAAATAGCATTATGTTTTTAAAAGTGTGAATTTTATATTCATACTTAATAAGTTCATTATTGTCATTATTAAAAGAATTATGAACAAATGTTTATGCATTTTGAAAATGTCTCAGTAATATCTAATAAGCTAAATTTGAATAGATATACTCAACAGAAACTAAGGTCTTTACAGTTCTCAATAAATTTTAGAGTATAAAGTGATACCAGAGGGCATATATTTGAGTCCTGCTGCTATAGAACATAGGGCAAAAAGTTGGGGTGTGTGGATGAGATGAGGGTTGTTCCACACTGATTCCTGATTTTAAACCATTCTTGGAGCTGCTGCTCTACTTTGTCATTTTGTGATGTTAGAAATCAAAGCATGATTATCTGTCACTAGATAGTCATCCTAGGAAGTGGGAGGAGGATGGTAGTTGGGGCTGATATGTCACAACAAAGCATCTGTGTTTTGGGGAGTGGATGTGGCTCAAGCAGTTGGGCGTCTGCTTCTCACATGTGAGGTCCTAGGTTTGGTTCTGGTGCCTCCTAAAAACAAACAAATAAAAACACCAAGCAAACAAATGAAAAAAAAACATCTCAGGAGAACCGATGTGGTTCAATGGTTCAGTCCCCGACCCCAGTTCAGTCCCCGACCCCAGTACCTCAAAACAACAACAACAAAAACAACAACAAAAATCTGCGATTGGTCATTCACTCAATGACCTCCCCATTTTCTCAGCATGGAGCTATTGTACTGGAAGTCAAATAATATGTGGTTTTTCTGTGATGTCTAATTAGATGTCCTAGATAGCATCTAGAAGAATCTAAACCTATTTTGTGGTAACTGATATCTAGTCCTTGGGTTCAACTCGGTCTCAAACTGATTTTTGTCTATGCCTTGGTGCAGTTAGAAAAGTGCAGAATTTGATGACTTTGGAAATATTGTCCTGTTCCTGTTCTGCCTTCAGTAAGCATGAAAATCAACTGTATGTACAGTTGGACTCTAAGGTATATTACTACTCTTCCATCAATGATTTAAAAATGCTAAGTGAAAGAAACTAGGCACAAAGCACTACATATTATTTGACTCCATCTATACAAATTTAAATACAAATAAATTTATAAAGATGGAAGTAGAGTAGCAGTAATGTATGGCAAGGGACGGATAGATGGATAGAGAGGTGACTACTAAGGGGTAGGGGTTTGTCCTTCTTGGAGTAATGAAAATGCTCTAATAATGATTGCAGTGAAGAATGCACAACTCTGTGATTATTCCAAATGCCACTGGGTGTACACTTTAGATGGACTGTATGGTTTATGACAATGTTTCAATAAAATTAATTTTAAAAATTATTTTAATAGTAAGCCTCTTCTAAGTGTGGGGCACTCTGAGAGTGCAAAGTTGTATGACCTTGAAACTGACCTAGTTAATTGTCAGTTGTTACAGAATGGCCCCCAGTCAAAAATGCTATGGGCACTCACCTCTGGTGTAGTCTCCTCTCACCATGCCTCTGGGCTGGCTTTGTGACTTACCTTGACCAACAGAGTGAGGCAGAAACGGCCATATAAAATGCTGATATAGGCCTTGCTGCTTCTGATTTCAGTCTTGGAGCCCAGAGCATCATGTAAAGAAACTCAGCTCCCCTGCTGGAGAGACGAGATAAAGTGAGTGGTTCTGAAGAATGAGTAACTATAAGGAGAGATGCCCTGATGTCCCAGCCATTCCAGCAGATCCACCAGGCTGATGAATGGAGTTCCTTTTGAATTCAACAGCTCAAATGACAGCTGCAGTAGCATGCCCAGCTGACACTATTTGGAGCCAAAATAAGCCATCTGAGGTGACACTAGGCAACCCAGTGAAAACTGATATATTAAATATTGCTGTTGTTAAGAATCACTTAATTTTCTGATACTGTTACACAGTCAGAGTCAAATGGAAACCTCTCTGTGCAGTTCACCAATCACTCACTGGCAGTTCCTAACATTGGCCTCCTCCTCTTCTGGATCTTGGAGGCTTTACTCACCTTCCTCCAGAGGGAATGACAGTCTCCATGTATTCACCTCAGTTTCCCACTCCTTGTGAAACATCATTTTCTCCATGGAGTCGTGATTACACTTTTAGCTCTTGTGTTATCAATTTGTTGACAGCATATTTCTTTTTTTTAAAAAAGATTCTATTTTTGTCACATAATCATACATAACTTTCCCCGTTTTAATCATTATCAAGTATAGAATTCAGTGGAATTAATTACATTCACACTGTTTTGCTACTATTATGACCATCCATAGGAGACCTCCCATGACCTCAAACAGAAACTCTGTACCCATTAATCACTAATCCCATTCTCTCATTTGCTCATGCTGCCCCTGAGAAGCCAGTACTCCATATTTTCTTGCTCAGTAATAATAGGTGAAAAAGATGTGATCTACTCAGTTGACTGGCCGTCCATTGTGGTCATCCTGCTATCACTATTTGTCTAGAGAAATCATATCACCCAGTTTTGCTTCACAAATAAGTTGAAAATACTGAGATAATTGAAGTAGGCATTGATCTTCTTATGTGATTATAGTAACTCATGTTCAAGACATGAATGAGAGTTAATTCTGCCATATTTTCACATGCATTTTAAGAAAGAGATTTACTCACCTAAAGTTTTAGTTGAAAACAGAGGTCCTGCTGGATAATATGAATTGAGGATGGGGCCATAATTTCAGTGCCCACATAACAACTTGTTGACTCACTCCCTTGCATAATTCAGAGGTAAACAAAGCTCATATAATCTTATTATCAGGCAAAAAGCAAACACAGGCTTTTGTCTAGATTCCCCATCTCTCATCTCCTCTGAGACGATGGTGGTGCCTTCATCTCTGGGTCGATCGCGTCTAGCCTGTGGTACTAATCCTACTCTTGGCTAATTGAGCCGCTCCATCTATTAGATATCCTTCAAGTTACTTTGCCACTTTTTATTTGGTGCCTCCTATCATGAATCCCCAAGTCTGGTTGTGATCCCTGCGGGAGGATTCTCTGAAGTTGATGGTTCCTTGCTCAGAGTTGCTTCTTCATTTCACTGTGAGTAAAGGTGAAAACCCCTACAAAGTCCATATGCCCTGACATGTTCTGTCCTTCCACACCCTTACCTATCAGAACTAATCCCCTTCTATTTTCACATGTACTCTTCCACTCTAGTACCTGGGAGTCACCAAGCACCTCTTCACTTTAGGACCTCTATGGCCCCACCCCATATGTGCATGGATAACTTACTCTCCCCTGTACATCTTTGCATAAAATTCTTCTCAAGGAGAAATATTTCTACTAACTCATTTAAAAAGGCCATTTTGTGGAAATAAGTAGCACATCATGGATTTCTAATATAAAATTCACTTTAATTTTCTTTTCGGGTTCCAGCATCACTGAAACCCCTTCTCTCCATACACTTGCCCTTTCTGGTGTCCTCAGAGCCTGCATGTATGGTTAAACTGTCTGAAGCAATAAGCATTGGTTATGGCCTCATGAGCACTTATCAGAACTCCAATGATGAAAACAGAACCCAGTTTCTCTCTTTTTTTTCTATTACCCCCTCTTCTATCTTGATTTCAGTCTCAGGCAGATGTCTCTTCCTTATTTATAAATGATTACAGCAATCACAAAGCAGGTATTACTACCCCACACCTTATCTTCTCTCAGGATTAGGTCCAGCAGAAAATACCTCTGGCCTTCATCCTCTAACATTCCTAAACAATGCCGCTGATTGGTCAGGTGTCTGTCTCAGATGCCACCTCTGTGGCTGAGGAATGGGATGCATGCTTTGATTAGCTTATGACTGCACCTGTTGCAGCCCGTCCTCTCAAGCAAAAGATTGGGACAAGATAGAGGGTGGTTCAAAAAGGGAACAGGAATAAAGTTCCCAAAAGAGGGAGTGAAGTCTCACCCATCATAAAACAACCAACATTCCCTTCCCTGCTCTATTTGGTGCATACTGGGGCGAGTAACCACTCTGTCCGCTGTGCTTTATCCACCTCTACTGCTGCTGTCCTTCACCAGGGATCCAGGACCCCTGGACTGACTTTCCTGAGGGGAGGCGCTTCATCTTGGTAATTATGTGCTCCTTCTCCCAGTTCCTAGCAAGCATCGAGTAGACTTGGACAGATAAGTGCGCTCTCCCTGGAAGGATGCTCTCTGGGCTCAAGAAGCAGATTTCCCCATGAGCTGGTCTAACACAACTCTTGGTGTCTCTGACCCTAAACGCTCTGAGGGTCTGATCTCTCAAGGTCCTTTTTCAGTAACCCCTGACTCTTCTTTGGCTCCGCCATTGCGTGGGCCGAAAACAGCCTTCTTCGCAGGGGCGGGAGGTGACACACACAGCGATTCCGCCAGGTCAATAGAATCACATCCCGAAATTTCGCGGGACAGCCCTGGAAGGGACTCAGCCTGGAAGGGAGGGGAAGGGCAGCAGGGGCGACCAGGACCCAGGGCGGCGCCCACATCTGCTCAGCCCGGTTCCCCGCGGCATCCGCTGTACCTGCCGACAGGAGGCGCTGCGGCTCCTTGTTCCCGCGGCCAAGAGCCTACAGAAGCCATTTCTCCTTGTTCTTAGGGGAGTAGGTCTGGACTCCCGAAAGCCTTCTTAAGACGCTGAAGTAAACCATAGGGGAATGAGCACAGGATTTAACTATCTCAAAGCATATCAGCTTCGACAGCACAAGGTACTTACCCTTGTTCTGCTAACTGGTCCCCAGCTATCTCCTTCTACCTAGCCGCCTTGGGATATTTCCTCTCTTCCTCCAAGGTGAGAAGGACCAGGGCAGACCCATGTAATGAGTGTCCACTGCGTGTCATGAACTCCCCAACACCACAGGAGGGGATGTGGAGGAGGAGGGCAGGGGAAGGAAGAGAGGACACGGGCAGCGGCTCTCTACTTTTCTGCTGGAAGATGAGGGGTGGGAGTTTCCAGTTCAACTCTAAGCTGCAACATTATTTTGGTTACTTTATGTAATCATTTCTTGTTTAAACTTTCTCCGAGCAGGGATCCTTTTATAGGGCAGGCTGAAAAAGGGCTTCAGGGAGGTTGTCTGCCTGACTTTTTTCTTTGTATATACAGATACGATGAACATTCATGTGGCAATTAGAAAATACAGACATTAGGGATGTATATTGTCCAGGAAAATAATGTCTTCATTTAAGCCTCCTCTAGTAGGCACCTTTTTGCTTTTCCAAAAGGAAGACTTATCCATTTCTTTGTATCCTTTCGCAATCTATTCACATATACTATACGTAAGTACAATAAAATATAGATGCATGATGTCCTGTGTTAGACGTATTCATGTTTCCTCCATTCCCCCACATATATCAGCATTTTATCCATAGTGTTCTACACCATATTTCTTTACAATGATAGTATATTTTGTTGATATTCCATGTTGTTAGCAAGATATGCACATCATCATTCTATTTAATGTCTGCATTGTTTTTTACTCTAAGATTATACCATCATATTTTAACCAGTCCCATATTGAGGGATATCCTGTTTCTAAATTTTATTGCTGTAAACGTTGCTAGGGTGCATTTCCTTGAATAGAAGGATAACCACAAGCTCCATGTATTTATCCAGAGCCCATCTTTTGTTGATAAAGTCTCTCATGTACAACAGTGTTCTGAGGACCTGATGTACTGAAACTCCCAGATGGCTGTGGGGTGGTGAGGAGCTGTGGCTTGGCAGCAGACATTCCTCCAGATGCACAAGTGTTTCATTGAACCAAGGGAAACCTGGGAACGTGAAAACTTTCACCACAAAACATCAGCCGCATCTCATTGTTCCATGTAATGGGAACGTGGTAACATCTCTGCCTGTAGGAGTCAACGTTATTGGGTCAAAATCTGAACTGTTATTGCTGGAAAGACTAAGTGCAATGCCTATTTTTATATGTGGTAGAAAAATAAAGAGACTGGGAAGGAAACCTAACATTTTTCACTTTTACATTGTGACTATTGTATTTTGAAAGCTCTGATTTTCAAGCAATATGGAAGGGCCAAGAACTTCATTTAAATGGAATCATTCAACCATGTCCATAGTCTACAATGCAGGTATTATTACTATTTTACAGACGAGTACTCCTAGACCCAGATGGTGATGTAATAGCAAGTGGTAGCAGAACCAGGAATGTCTCCCTCCAAAGCAGTTGTGTTTTCCATCATTCTGGGCTGTCTTTTGGAGGGAAAATGGTTCTATACTAGGGTTAAGATGAAGTTACCCATTCTTGTTGCCTCTTATTCCTCATCTCTAAGGTAGACATAATTATCTAAGCAGACCTACCTTCATAATGAGGATTTTGTTTTCTAGTTCATAATATTGTTACCTTAATAAGATATGTTCATAAAACATGAGAGACAGAGAAGTTCTCCTTTCTAGTGGGTCTTACCACTCAGGCTTCCATTGAATGTGACATTTTCCTTTGTGTTAAAACACACCACATAAACTCTATTTATGAAGTAACTGAGTTATTTTGGTCAATATTATACACATAAACATTTATATGGGCAAATGATCCTTCTAAGTACCTGAGTTAAATGGTTTTCCCACAGCATAGACACTTGCTGCTGACCCACTCCTTTAGCTTTTCCTATTCATCCTGCACATAGGAATATGAGGGCTTCTGTTTGGGTGTACACCATCCTACTCAAATACGTGATTGCCAAGTTGTGGTCCAAAGAGACCGAAGATCCCCAAGATTTTTGGAGGTGTTTTTGAGATCACAACCATCTTAACTATATATTTATGTGAAGCTGGATTTTTAAATATAATTCAGTCAAACAAAAGAGCTTGAATGCAAGCATGGATATAGGAATTCTGATGTCTCTTTTGGAGCCAGCCATTAGGTTTTCAAAAGAGTGAAACACCTGTTAATCTTGCAACACTAGTAAAATCTCTACCCACCTGTCCTATCCTTCAATATGTAACTATACTCTTTCAATTTACCATAGATAATGTCCATATGGGTGATGGCTCACAGCCTACCCTTCTATCTTTCTTCCTGGTTAGCCTATCTTTCGGTCAGTGGTTCTCACAAACTCTTATCTTACCTCCATTCAAATCAATGAGGTCATAAGCTGTTCTTCCTTCAATGCCTGACTTGCTTCACT